>BHFT01073879.1:0-25536 GCA_004320025.1 Laticauda laticaudata | reverse complement strand
ATAAAATTGAGAAAATTAAAAGAGGGAAGAAGCTATGTAGAAAATGTAAAACAGTAATAAGATATGGAATAGAACATGAAAATGAGCATGAAATTGAATTTGTGTCGGTATGAAGAAATGTAACCCGGGATTACGCTACTTTCAAAACAGATGTTTTATTTGTATTTTTTTGTGAAAACTCAAATAAAAATTACACAAAAAAAAGAAAGAAAATACAGGCAAGGTGTAGTTAGTTGCTGGTTGGAGCTGGTTTCTGAATGACATCATCCAATGTTCTCTTCTCAGGAGATGCTGGAGTGAACTGGAAATGTGCATCTACCCTGAATCAGCTGCACCCACCTAACCAAGTATTTTGATGGTAGCAACTCCTAGGGATTTCAGGGGGTATTGTCTTGGGCCTATTACCCCAACTATAAAAGGTACAAAGTGTATAAAAGTGTACAGTGAATGCTTTCAGGAAGTGGGTATGTTCAGTCTAATGAAGAGGAGTAGAGGTGACATGATAGCAGTCATCAGTGGCTAAGACACTGAGCTTGTCAATCAGAAAGGTCGGCAGCTTGGTGATTTAAATCCCTAGCACTGCGTAACGGAGTAAGCTCCCATTACTTGTACCAGCTTCTGCCAACTTAGCAGTTTGAAAGCATGTAGAAATGCAAGTAGAAAAATAGGGACCATTTTGGTGGGAAGGTAACAGCGTTCCGTGAGCCTTCGGCATTTAGTCATGCCAGCCACATGACCACGGAGACATCTTTGGACAGCGCTGGCTCTTCAGCTTTGTAACGGAGATGAGCACCGCCCCCTAGAGCCGGAAACGTCTAGCACATATGTGCGAGGGGAACCTTCACCTTCACCCCATATTTGAGGGGCTGTCACAAAGAAGAGGGGGACAACCTATTCTCCAAAGCACCTTAGGGCGAAGCAAGAAGTAATGAATGGAAACTTTAGTAAGTGAGATCCAACCAAGAATTAAGGAGAAATTTCCTACCAGTGAGAACAATTAATCAGTGGAAGGGCTTATCTCCAGAAGTTGTGGATGGTCTGTCACTGGAGGTTTTTAAGAAGAGATTGGACAGCTATTAGTCAAACAAGGGGCTGGACTAGAAAACTCCAAGGTCCCTTCCAACTGTTTTCTGTATTACAGTATTCTGTAATTCAATAATTATGTAATACAGTATTCTGTAATCAGGAGGAAAAACTATTTCAATCCTTGCTGCTCTTCTTTTCAGAGCTTGGTATATCCACTGTTAAAATATTTGCTTGAACTGTTCCCTTTTTGTATTCCATTAAGGTAAGGTGACAAACCATCCTCCTTTAGGGAGGACAATCCTCCTTTTATAAGTTCTGTCCTCTCTCAAAAAGTGTCCTCCTACACCTCCTTTTCGATATTTGAAGACTAATCTGTAAATCTCCGTATTTGATTGATGCCGAGCTGATCCATTGTGTGTGATGTGATGTATTTGTATTTGACATGATGATTCGTCAAGGCTCAGTACAATGCGGCAAGACGTGATTATGAGACACATGTGCTCCACACAGGAGAATTGTTTTGAGAAAGTGTGCTTCGCGCAAGTGGTTTTATTTTTTTTCTTCAATTTATTTGTGTCCTCCTTTTCATTGTATAAAAGTTGGTCACCTTAATTAAGGTATGAGTAGAAAAGCTGAAGTTTCTTCTCCACCCCCCCCTATACACTTGCACCTTAGATTATAATTGTTAAAATATGCAGAAAATATGCACTTACTTTGAGGTGGAAACACAGGAAAAAGTGCAGTAAAAATTCTCCTTGCCTCTACTACCAGAGGGCCAGTTTGGCCTAGTGTTTATAGTGCTGGCTAAGAAACCAGGAGACTGTGAGTTTTAGTCCCACTTTAGGCATGAAAGCCAGCTGGGTCACTTTGAGCCAATCATTCTGTCTCTTAACCAAGCCCACCTTACAAGTTTGTTGTTGTAGGGAAAATTTATCAACCTTGGCAACATGAAGATGTATGGACTTCATCTCCCTGAATTCTCCAGTTAAGTTGCCAAAGTTGAGAAATGCTGGTCCAGATAGTTCAACTACCAGCTAGTCATTTGTTCAGTCTAATAGGTCTGGAGAACGAGACTATAATAGAAGTCTTAAATATTTTTCTGGAGTCCCTGAGGGCCTGAGTCTGGTCTATTAATTTATTAGTAAATTATTAAGGGGCTTTTGCAAGTGAGCCATGACTTAGCTCCAACTAGACTTAAACCATCTTAATCAATTTGTCCATCTTTTGCTTGACACAAACAGAATCAGTTATAAATGTAACCGCTAACATCTTTTTTGATACTTATCAGAAAAAACTAAAGAGGCTGACCATAAATGCTTTAGTTGTATGAAAAGTTAGTTAAGCAAACTGATTATAGCTTTGTAACTGTGCTGAAGAATTTTGCTAGTGGGCCTATTATTGAAATAAAGAAAGATAACATGGCACTTAATTTATTGGGAAAATTTATATTGCCACCTACTTGCTCACAGAAACTCAAAGTGGCTTATAGGAAATAAAAACACTATAAAAAAATAAAATAATACCCACCCACCCACAAGTGGTGGGATTCAATTTTTTTTCTACTAGTTCTGTGGGTCTGGCTTGGTGGGCATGGCAGGAAAAGGATACTGTAAAATCTCCAGTCAGAGGTGGGATTTGCTGGTTCTCTGAACTACTCAAATTTCTGCTACCAGTTCTCCAGAACTGGTCAGGACCTGCTGAATACCATCTCTGCCACCCACCCTGGTGACAACAGGCACTCATATTTAATGGACTCCATCCAGCCCTCCGTTCCCCAGGCCCACAGGCAAAACCACATCTTTAGGGCTTCCGAAAGAGTGTCAGAGTGAGGGCCAGTTTAATTTCCGGAGGGATGATGTTCCAGAGGGAGGAAGCCACCACAGAGAAGACCCTTTCTCCGGGTCCCTCATGCCAGACGTATCTCTTTAGGGTATGGGACCCGCAACATTCCTTGCCTCTCCATGGGTCGGGTAGATGTGACCAGCAAGAGATGGTCCCTCAGATAGCTTAGCTTAAACTGTGAAAAAGAATGTCACGAAATGGTTTGGAGGTAAAAGGTTCATCATGAGCGTATTAAAAAACACACCCAGATGTAGAGAGTTTAGCTAATTAAGTGCACCCCATGCTTATTATAGAATATGTTTGCCAAAACTACGCAGGTCTTCAATAAATCAGCAAAAAGTGATGAAATACCAAGAAATTCTGGTGTATATCTGTGGTTTATGATATAAACACAGTTTGTTGAGTATTAGGAGACATGCTTGATTTGGACTTGGGAGACCCAACCCAAAGTTGAAATGCAACAAATGAAGCCCGGGTGAATCAAAAGTCTCCCTACAAGGCGTTTTGCTTTTTGCTACCAATCTTTGCCTGCCAGTCTGCTCTGAAACCAAGTGTCACGCCAAACAATCAGCTGGAATTCAGTTCAAGGGTAATTTGCCCTCTACAGCAAACTTCCATTTCTCATAAATGCCATCTCAAACAAAGAAAAAAAAAAGAGAGAGGATGTTACAAGGGTAGGGCAGGTTGAGAGTCCGTTGGTCACGCCCCACCCATGCTTGAGCTAAAGAGCCCGCCCAGGTGACAGGACAGTTTATAAATCAGCTCAGAGCTTTGGGTGCTTCACCTGCTCTCCTCAGAACCTCACGACTAGAAAGCAGCAGGTTGCATTGCAATTGGGAAGGCAGGGGCTGATTTATCGGTGCCAACATGTCGATGGGTTTGGAGATTGGTGGTGTAGTCCTGTCTGTCCTGGGCTTGATAGGCACCATCTTGTGTTGTGGGTTGCCAATGTGGAAAGTGACTGCTTTCATCGGCTACAACATCGTCACTGCGCAGTTCACCGGGGAAGGGCTATGGATGGACTGCGTGACCCAGAGTACTGGCCAGATGCAGTGCAAGGTCTATGATTCCATGCTGGCATTGGCACCGGACCTACAGGCTGCTCGGGCCTTAATCGTCATTGCCATTGTCCTTGCGGTGATGGGGATATTCATTTTCCTGATGGGAGCCCAGTGCACTCGCTGCATTGAAGATGAATCTACGAAGGCCAAGATCACCATCGTTTCGGGAGTCATCTTTCTGCTGACAGGCATCCTGACTCTCATCCCTGTCTGCTGGTCTGCCAATCAAGTTGTCCGTGATTTCTACAATCCAGCAGTCCCAGCCCCCCTGAAACGCGAAATAGGACCTTCACTCTACATTGGTTGGGCGGCGGCAGCCCTTTTTCTTTTTGGAGGAAGCTTGCTCTGCTGTTCCTGCCCCCCCAAGGAGGAGAAGTACAGACCTACACCCATGGTCTACTCTGCCCCCAGGTCTACTGCAATGAGCTACGACAAGAAGAACTACGTATGAAGTGGCAGAAACACCTCCCCCCCATGGTTGTAAGTGTTGCATGCCAAGAAGGATGGGCTGAATTCACCTTTGCTTGCCCAAGAAGAAAAAACTTCCATCAAGATTTATTCTCACGTTCAGTGAGAATTTGTACAGTGGTGGTCTGTGTGACTCCCTTCTGATGGAGTTCCTAAGAAGGGGAAGGAACTTGCCTGGCCCCATTTTTCTTTGTTTATCTCTGATATAAAACATTCTCAGACTTTCATTGAACACTTGGCTGGTGAGACCCCATCCCAATTGCCTTCCCCCTTCAGGGGCCAAAATGACTGCAGACAGTTAGTATAAACCTGGAAGGATCAAGTGGACTACTTCTTTGAATGATGGTTTCTGTGCGGTTGCATTCCCCACCCACCCACTCCTGCCACTCCCCTCCCAACTTTTGACACCTTTGTTTTCTAATTACTTGTGGTTTCTGAAAGGGAACCCTTCAAGCAATGTGGGAAGAATATGATCATTTGCTGGACTTGGGGATGAGAATGATGTCAGCACTTGGGGTGGCTGGACAGTTGTTGAATATTCCTGGGGAAAATGGGTGGCAAGTGGCAGAGAGTATTCTTTCCCTGAAGTTTTATCTGCATTTACACAGTATTCTAAGAGTACTTGGCTTGAATCATGATTAGTTTGGGAGGCTATTGTGTTGCACAAACCCATCCCCAACTGTTTAATTTATGATTTGATGTGTATTTGAGCCGAGAGAAATGGTTTAATTCAGTACCCAAGTGAAATGTGTTGGGAGGAGCCTTTTCCACATTGAACAACAAGTCCTGTATTTGAGATGGGGGCACAGCTGCCTGAGGAAATTTGTCAGCCACGTTTTGAGCATCTGAGCATAAGAATTTGTGTGGATTAAGAATCAAGAAGGCCTATACTCTTCCACTTTTAGAATGAGAGCAAGGTCTCCTCTTCCCATCATAAAGAACAGTCAGCCATGAAGGTACTGCTCCTTGAATTGCATGTTGGCAGCAACTGGTGGAAGGGAGAGGTAAAGAACTGCCTGTGGTCCCTCTAGCCAAATAAAGCTTTGTCTCCAGACAGTTTTGTCCTTAAGAATAATTTCCCCATCTTCCTTTCCAAGATGATATAGAGAGGGCACTTGCTGGCAATGGGATATGGGTGGGTGGGTGGGATTTTATTATATATAGCTGAGGATAAACATGGTTCCCTCATTTATTCTGTATATATAGAAAGTTACAGTGTGTTTCCTTCTTTGTTCCCCCCCCCCCAATAAAACTGTTTGAGAAACCAACCAAATCTTGCATACTTAATTATTTGGAAGTTGGCAAATTCCATTCTCCTGGGAACAGTGAGCTGTACTAGCGAGTCCCAGAGAGATCCATCTTTCTCTGCTGGTGAACATTTTGTTCCCTTTGCTCCTCAAGTTAGTTTTGTCATTATTATCTTTTCTCCAATGTTCTCTACCCCCCTCGCCCTGGCAACATAAACAACGCTTTGCTTGTTTTATGTTCACAACCCTGCCAAGAGTCAAGAGACCATTGGGGGCTTGACAGAAGCCAAGTTTTTGTTTAAAAATATGAGCTCAACTCTGAACGTGGCCAACAGCAACGGTCATGAACATTCTGGAGTGGGGAGTGAAATCTGTGTACGGTCTGCACAAACTGCGAGACATGGATTTTCAAAACATTTGTTTGTACCAGACTGAAAGTACTCCACGAGAGACGGATGAATAAGGTAAAATGGGGAGATTAAATAGTAAAAATAATGAAATAGAATAGCTGTAGGGGATTTGCTTCTCCTATTTCAAGTCACTCTAAAAGTTGTGTGGAAATAGAATGGAAGCATTGGATATCAGATTATATTAATATGCCAGTGAATAAGTTCAGTCAGTAAGTGACAAAGAAAGTCTGTTTCACACAAAAAAAAATGTAAATTCATCTGCAGAACCCATTGCCACAAGATCCAGCAATGGCCAGTGAGATGACTTTTACAAAGGCTTGATAAAGCATGGAGAATGAAAAGTGAGCATTATCCATGCAGGCTAAATCCAGGTACAGAGCAAACTGCTTCTGGCTATCTAAAATAGTGGGAGCAGACACCAATAAAAGAGGCTGTCCTGGCCCTGTTCACAAGCACATTTAGAATAGAATCAGCTGGAAGGGACCTTGGAGGTCTTCTAGTCCAGCCCCCTGCTGAAGCAGGAGAACCTATACCATTTTAGATAAGTGACTGTCAAAACTCTTTTTTAAAACATCCGGTGATGGAGCACCCATAATTTTTGAAGGCCAGCTGTTCCACTGGTTAATTGTTCTCACTGTTTTATAAAGTTTCTCAATCCCAGGTTGCTTCTCTCTTTGATTAGTTCCCAACCAATCTTTCTTGTCCTGCCTTCTGGTGCTTAAAGACATTTAAATTAGATGGGACCAGTTTTGCTTAATCAGCCCAAATATATTCTTCCAAAAGCAGTTGTTAAATGAGATTCAGAAATAATATATTAAATTAGATCAGCATATCTTAATCTTGGAAACTTTAAGATGAGTCGACTTCAACTCCCAGGATTCCTCAACCATCATAGCTGGGATTCTGGGGGTTGATGTCCACCTATCTTAAAGTTGTCTTGGTTGACGAAGCCTGAATGTAGATCACAGGTGTCCAATCATGATTGGTTGGGAAATTCCGGCAGTTGAAGTCTACAGGTCTTAAAAGTTGCTAAGGTTGGACACCCCTGATGTAGACTAATATGCCCGGACATGGAGAAAGCACTTGGATTTATCCAGGGGTGGGCTTCAAAATTTTTAGCAAAGGGTTCTCTGCCCAGTTGCTGGGTGGGCATGGCCATGGTGAGCATGACCTAGTCGGTGGGGAGGGGGGCATTTTTGCAGTCCCTGGGCTCCAGAGGCTTTTCTTAGGAAGCTCTCTGGAAGCCAGAAATGGGCCCATTTCCAATCTTCCAGGAGGCCCATTTTTCGCTCCACCCCAGCCTTTGTGTGCGCCCTGCATCCAAAACGGGCCATGCGCATCAGGCATCCTGTCAGTTCACATTTATGATGAGGTTCTTCTTAATGTCCAATCCTTGGCATATCTGAATTGTGATGTAGGAAGATAATAAGGTCTCAATGATTGAAGCAGCCGCATGATAATGGCTTCAGGCAAGAGTGAGGGAGACCTCCCCTGACCCACCAAGGGTCAATTTAGTGACCAATCTGGATTAAAAATATGACCACATGACATGGACTACATTTCCCAGGATACCTTAACTACATTTACCATGATGCATTCCCTTAGGAGGACAGATCACAAATCCTAACTATCCCAAATCCCATTAACTCTAAATTGTCTGGACAGCACACAGGCCACATGGGGACTCCTGGGAGGGGAGGGGTGGGCAGGGCCAGCCAGGACTGGGATTTGGGGGTTCTCTAAACTGCACAGAATCTTAGCTGGGGGCTCTCCCGAACCCCTGCAAACCCCTAACAGCCCACCCCAGATTAATCATGAGCTTCAGCTCATGTTATTCTCTTACAATGTGCATAAGCTCTTTGACTTTCACACAAGCATCTGAATTCCAAGTCAAAGAAACACCCCCCCCTCCCTTTGGCCTTTGCACCCAATGGGTTGACCTGAGTGACAAGAATCTCCCACCCCGGTTGAAACTATAGCACTTGTTACTGAAGTGTGATGAGAAGCCAGCAGGAAAACTGGGCTTCTAGGCAATTTTACATCATATTTATTCCAGGACTTTCTGATACTATATTAAAAAAAAACCAAAAACAAATCCAAACTACAGTACCTTATGAAATTTTGACCAGAACTTTATTGCTTATAAGAAAAGGTTCCAAGGCATAAGAATTGTCCTGATGTTTGGATTGGAAACCTATCTCCTATCTCGCAATTTACAAGCTTCTTGCATTGTTTATTTATTAAATAAATTTATATCACATCCAATCCTACACTGGGCAATTTACAATATTTTAAAAATCCACCACATAATAAAAACTGATAATAAAAAACCCTCACCCCCACCTCGCCTGTCAGCAAGAACATAATCAAATCAGTCCTTAATTGGATCCATCTCCATTTGTGGTCCCCAGGCCTTTTTAAGGGGCCTTTTGGCAAAGCAACAGGGTGGAGACTAACCATATTTGGGAGGGGGGAATTATGTTTCACAGAGAAGGGAGTCACCACCCAGAAGGCCCTTTTTCATTTATGTCCCACTAGATATACAATACACCCTGAATCAATGGGACCCATAATGCACACTGCCTCCCCATCCTCGTAAACCAGGTGAATGAAATACAAATAGTCTTCAACTTATGACCACAATTGAGCCCAGGATTTATGTTGCTAAGTGAGAAATTTGCTAAGTGAGTTTTGCCCCCTTTTACAACTTTTCCTGCCACGTTTGTAAAGTGAATCACTGCAGTTGTTCAGCTAATAACTTGATTGTTAAGTGAATCTTGCTTGTCTGAGAGGTAGTCACGTGACCCTGGGACTCCGATCGTCATAAATATGAATCAGTTGTGAAGCATTCAAATTCTGATTACGTGACCACGGGAATGCTGCAGAGGTCGTAAGTGTGAAAAATGGTCATAGGTCACCAGTGCTGTTGTAACTTCAAACGGTTATTTGACAAACTGTTGCAAGTCAAGGACTACCTGTAGGAGAGACGTGGTTCTTGATAACCTTTCCATGCTCAAAAGTGTTCTTCAATGTATAGTTAGTTTACATGCGTCACTTCCTATGCTGAGAACACTCTCAAGAGCAAGAGGTCCAAGGTTTCAACTCAGGTGTGAACTGGGCTTCGGCTTCTCCTTAACCTGCAGAGAGTGGCTCGAACCTGTTTTCTTTCATTCCCCCCATGAGAAAGGTTTGGATCTCCATCCGCTTCTCGCTTGCATGTTCTCAGGCAGTATTGGATTGAGCAAGCTTCTGTTTATTTTCTCTTGTTCCTGGTTTAGAAAGAGTGACAAACAATCCACGCCCTTCTGCTTGGCTTGGTTTACCGGCTGTAGATGAAGAATGAAATGAACACTGCAAACTGCAGAGGCTGGGGAAAGAAATAAAGTTTCAGAGGGCAGGATTACAACGGCAAAGGAAGCAGAACAAAAGGTCCCAATAAACTGGTGGATCTGTTTTTGTCCCCATTATCTGGAATAACATCCCCAAATCATCTTCAGGGTATAATCTGTACACCAGTTGCTAAATCTGGTTACTCCAGACGTATTGGGACTGGAATTCATCATTGTAGCAATGACTCCCCCCCCCCTTAATTAAATGCTTCCAATCTTTCCTTTGGCACTAAGCCAAAGTTTAAACACTTTATTATCTACCATTTTATGGATAGCAACCAGCAAACATGATAAATAAATGCTTTGCACTACATAAAGAATTGATTTAATGTAATTTTTGAAGCAGAACTTGGCATATACTCAGCTCATTTGCATCTGAACATTCCCACTTCCTTTTTAGAAGACTTCCTTGACTGGCTCTTTTATCCTCTGGTGTGCACAGGATCATAGTCCATCTCACCAGTGTTTGGTCTTTACTATGTATATTTTATGTGAATGCTTTAAGAAATGCAAAACAGAGTTGGAAGGGATCTTGGAGGTCTTCTGGAAGTCCCCAACCTGCTCAGGCATGAAACCCTATACCATTTCAGATAGTTGTCCCATCTGTTCTGAAAATCTTCCAGTGTTGGAGCATTCACAACTTCTGGAAGCAAGTTGTTCCATTGATTAATTGTTCTAACTGTCAGGAAATTTCTCCTTAGTTTTTGCTTCTATTCTTGATTACCGCAGTTTCCATCCGTTGCTATCATGTCACCCCAGTCCTTCTTTTCATCAAACTACACATACCCAATTCCAGCAACTATTCTTCGTAGGTTTTACCGTCCAGTCCTTTAATCAACTTTGTTGCTCTTCTCTGCACTCTTTCTAGAGTCTCAATATCTTTTTTATATCATGGAGACCAAAACTGAATGCAGTATTCCAAGTGTGGCCTTACCAAGGCATTATAAAGTGGTATTAACACTTCACATGAACTTGATTCTATCCCTCTGTTAATACAGTCCTTGTTTTTTGGGGATAGCTGCAGCACACTTCTGGCTCATATTTAAGCGATTGTCCACTAGGAGTCTAAGATTCCTTCTCACAGTTACTACTATTGAGCCAGGTATCACCTATACCAGGGGTCCCAGCAAAGTTGGCTGGGGAATTCTGGGAGTTGAAGTCTGCCAGGCTTAAAGTTGCCAAGGTTGGAGACTCCTGACCTAAACTATAATTGTGTATTTGATTTTTGTTGCCTAACTGTAAAATCTTATTTTTTTCACCATTGAATTTCATTTTGTTAGATAGTGCCCAATGTTCAAGTCTGTCAAGATCCTTCTGTACCTTTTGGAGTGTGAACTGTTCCTGCCAGCTTAGTATCTGCAAATTTAATGAGTTCCCCATCTATCCAGAGGTGGTATTCAGCAGGTTCTGACCAGTTCTGGAGAACCGGTAGCAGAAATTTTGAGTACTTCGGAGAACTGGCAAATACCATCTCTGACTACCACCCCCCATCTATTCTCTGCCTCCCTAGTCCCAGCTGATCAGCTGGGTCTTCTTTTGTTGCCCTGCACAGGAGAATGGAGCTGGAAAGCAGGTTAGTGGGGTAGGGAGGGAATGGGGATTTTATAGTATCCTCCCCTGCCCCACCACCAAGCCACACCCACCAAGCCACATCAAGCCACCAAGCCATGCCCACAGAACCGGTAGTAAAAAAAATTTAATCCCACCACTGCGTCTATCCCCTCATCCAAATCAAGCAAAGATAATAGGATACCCCAATTTGATTGCTTCCATTTTGTTCCCAAAATTGGAACCTGCTTTTTTGTAGCTTACAGGTAGTCCTTGACTTACAGAATTACAGTTGTAAGTCATGTGAATTATTAAGTGGATCTTTATGTGACCACATCCAAATGTACAACCTTCTTTGCAGAAGTCATTAAGCAAAAATCATGATCATAAAGTGAACCCAGTGTCTGCAAAGCGCATTCTTTGCTGGAAACAGAAGTAAATGCTGTTTTCCAGCAAAAAAGTTCTAAATCACAGTTATATAACCGCGGGATGCTGCAAATAGCCTCAAATGCAGGCCCCAGACATTGGAACTTTGAATCTGGGTCATGCATATCTTTTGGGAAGTCTGTTGTAAATTGAGGACTACCAGTACTGTAAATCCATTATTATGTACCCTACATTCTGGAACAACAGAAAACAGGTCTTGATTTTCTTCTATGTGACATTCATTTTATTTATATTTATTTGTACAATTATTTACAGTTCTTTGTAGAGCCATATATCCAACCTCAGTTTTTTCTTAAGGCTACAAGAAAGCTCCTTTAATTTCTTTTAGTAGGCTTTAGCTTCTGGTGCCCTGGCCATCCTTGCTGCCAGTCTCTTAATCCTTCTTAGAGTATGCTGCCAAGAATTAACAAATTATTTAAAGGTGGCAACAGGGAAGTCTGCTTACTAATATCAAAATAAGCTGAAATGTTGTTTTCTGGGATATGGACATCATACATTCATTTGCCTTTTTTCTGTAGGGAAAAATGTGTGAAAAAAATGGGGGCAAAAGACCTAAATATCAAATAAATCTAACATTAAACATAAAGAACCCACACATCAAATACTGTTTTAATGTTAAATTTATTTTTTTAATACAGAAACTTCCCATCCTATGCAAAATAATTTGCATACTTCCAAATGGCAACTTTCTTGGCAAGCAAGGTATCTTCAGTGTGAGCTATAAGAGTCAAGATGGTGGCTGCAGTGATGAGATTGAAGCTCCAATAGTTTTTTTAGGACATCACTAGGGCATAAAAAACAGGAAGAGATTTGTTCACACTGTTGCAACCATCATCCTGACCATTTTTAACCATATCTTGGGTTTCTAATATAAAGAATGGAGTTATGCTTAAGAAATTTTTTTGTAAGAGATTTGGGCATATCTGTCATTATTGACGCACATATTGTGCGTTAGCAGGTTTATCACAGTTGATCACTGATGGATTATTAAAGATTCTTATAAAGATACTGGATGAGGTGAGTCTAGATCCTGGTTATATTTTCAATATCTTTACACAAGAACCAAATCAAAGGTTGAATTAATACTGATGTATTTGTTCCTTATTTGTAAGATATTCCCAACTCTGCATTCTTCCGAAGTTTCAAACAGGAATTGCAGAAAGGGGAAGAGAAATGTTGGGGAAATTCTTCTGATTACTATAAAACATTACATTTGCCCTAATGTCAAACATTGTAACCTCTTCCAAAAGGCCCCACCTTCGTCATAAAATGTTTTATCTACATTTAACATCAGCAACTAAAAGCCAATTAAAAAAGGCTGCAATTGCAGTTCCAACCGAAGAGTTTTCTTAGAGATCCAAAACAAAACAAAAACTTCCAACCTTTCCATGTGCAGAAGTACAGCATAAACAGACTGGGTACAATGATGGCTCTCGCGTCTTCTGGAACAAAAGGGGATGGAGTGGGAGTAGGAGGAGGCAGCAGAAAAAGAGAGAATGATGTCAAAGAAACAGCAAGGATGAGCAGAGAGATGCTATTTCTGGCAACTTGTGTCCCATTTAATGAGAAATGCAAATTTTGTGTGGCTATACTTAACTCGATAATGAGGATACCAATGAAATGACCACTCTCCAAAAATTATTTTCTGAGAATTTCCTTAAAAATACTATTCTCCATGCTTCCTGCAGAATATTCTGTGAAATACATATGCCTCCTCCTGTCCCTATCTGCAGACCATTTACAAAATGAAATCACTGGAGTGATTTCAGGTGCTAATGTGGATCTGCCCCAATATATCTAGGATTAATTAAGGACACCAATGGGCTTCCAACTACAAGTTTACTAATTTCTCAGAAGGTGCAAATAAACCATTCTGGATTTTACCCTCTCCCTTTGAATCTCCAAATCCTGTATAGACATGTCCATGATCCTTTCCCAATAACAAATTGCTGTGCTAAACTCTTTCTCATTTTTACTATGTTCTTTTTTATTGTAAAGACTGGTCAAAGACTGTAATAAAAAATTGATATTTTATTTGACATGTCTATGACATGATCAGAAGCACAGTTCAACTGAAGGATAACTTCATCTCGGATAGCCATCTTTCATAGTAATTTATGCATTAACCTCAGATGAATTTTCCCAGAAGGTAATTTTCCATGAAATGTTTTTGAAAATGTGGTTTCAAAAATACCACAAACTAGATGGCTAATTTGGGGAGTTCACTTTCTGCTTTGATGTAGCATGTAGCACATGCTTTAAAGCTTTCTTTCCTAGCCTAATGCTTTCCAGATACACTCAAATTACAACCTTCAAAATTCCTACTAGTGATCACTCTTGCCCAATTTATTACTTTTTAGGGTAGGGGGAGTTGGTTATCAAGACCCAAACACATGAGAGGACCAGCTATCAATTGAACCAGGAGGAACCTCTTCTGGGTCACGTAAGTCTGTTCAGTTGCTAATTGCACTTGAGAGAGGATGGGAGAAAAGGTAGCAACCAGCTAAACGCAATTCAATAAGCACTCCAGAAGTGGTGGAGTCTGTCCTCACCAGGACAACAAAGCAATGTTCTATACAGTTCACTTCAGCACAAAGAATATGTTTTGTGATTGCCACACTCAGAGCACATGACCGATACCAGGACAGATGGAAGATACTTGGCCTCAAGCCAACTTGCTGCCTGGTTGTAATTTAACTCTTCACCAGTCTTCAAAGGCAGCAGTTCTAATAGGGAGCAACGGTGTGTGAGAACTGGGAAGGAACACAGGTCTCTGGATCTGTTGGATGAGGGAGGTCCCGATCTTCCATGTTTTCTTCACTATCTTGTTGAAGTTTATGACAGGATCTTAATCATACCAAAGAGCAAAGAGCTATTCTCCAGGTTGTGGATGGCTTTTCTTTTTTGACCCGTGACTAAACTAAACAAGAACAGAATGAGTCTAATGATTAGTAGTTCTGCACTCATTATAGTAGTTGTTGGGGTTCCAGATATCTATTATCACTTATTATTTGTTAATATCACAGTTCTGTGGTAAAAATAAAATGGGTGTATCAAATGAGGAAAACATGTCCACTATTATGGAATCTCTTGGTTGCACACAATAGATGTGGTTTCAGAAGTCACATTCACATATTCAGAGGCAACTGCATTATCACTATTACCTAATTAGTTTCACACCACACAAAAAATCAGGTTAATAAACCATAACTGCTGCATTCACATGGCACATGATGCAAACAAATTGTAGTTTAACAGGATTGCTTAGCTAACACGACATGCTGAGTTAGTGGCTGAATTTCCACAAAACACTGAACTGTAAATTATCTAATTTAATTTTAACCTGGTTTAGCAGGTTGTGTGAACCAGGCATATTCCATAAACTTTCCACAGAAGGATGTTTTAAAGTTTTGCTCTGAAAGGAGCTGGTAAGTTACAGAGAGAGTAAAAAGTATTACATGATCTATCAATCAGCTTTCACAGTTCCACAATATAAATTGAATCAGTAAAAGGTATGAAAATTTAATGCACAGCAAAACAGCTGATTTATGAAAATGAGCAAATAATATTTTTTTAGGACAGGAGAAGAAATGTGTGTTTGTTCTTTCTCATATTTTCAGCCTCCAAAGACTGCAAAAGTCATTCCACTTTATCTAAAATAAAAAGGGGTATTAATCCCAATATAAGTTTCGTTCAATCTGCACCATTGAATTCTGATGGTTTATTGCTGCAATCATGATAAGTCATAAAGCAAAAAAAAAAAAAAGCAAGGTGCCTCCATGTGATTTATGAGCTTTAGATTATTGAGGAAGATAGCTCCATGCCTAGATTAGTCAGAAATCTAACCACTTTAATGCTGTTTTACAATGTGTATAAACGAAATCCTTCCAATAAACTTGTAAATGATCACAACCAATCCAAATACTACTTCCTCACTGCACAAGTAGTTCCATTCCAAGTCGGTTTCAGCTCCTGATGGACAAATCCATATGATTTTAGCAACATTTTCAAAGCAGTTTTCCATTTTTCTTGTTCTAAGATTGAATTCCCAGTCTAGTCTACACTTTAAGATTTTCTGGTGGTCTCCAATTCTAATATTAATCTCCCATCTTGCTTGGCTCAGACAATAATTAGATGTGTGCTGCCACCTGCTGAGACAAGTTCTTACTATATCCTGTTTGTAACTCTTCTGAATTAAAAAGGGGGGGATTAGAAATGAAAATTAAGATTACCAACCCTTAAATAGTACAAGATTGTACATCTGTTTTGTACTGTAGGGTGCTACATGAAAATAGTAACATAGAGAATCCTGCTTCTCCAATAAGTATATTTTATTTGTGAAATAAGAGGCATTAGCTACTATTAGTTATTTCTTTCTTTGAGAAAGAAAGTCAGTTTAATTCCATATATTACTGTCAATAGCTTTGCATGTAGGCAGGCAGAAGCAGGGAGAATTTTCTCTTCTTTCCCTCATGCAGGAAATAGTTAATGATTAAAATAAAGTGGCCTCTTGCTTGCCTAAAAGCTATTAATATTTATTATACTACTAATCCAGTCAATAACTAAAATCCTTTGGGTGAACTAAAAGTTAGTAAAAACATTTTTATATTTTATGAATATTAAATAAATACACAGTAAATAGCATCCCAGACAGCTTAAAGCCTACATTCATTTTTATGAATATAGATTGTCTTGCAGTGCTGAACAAAATGCTCAATATTCAAATGATTTCCTTTACTAAAACATCTTTTTTTAGAGATAATGGAGAATGAAAAGGCAAAGGGAAGAGCTTTGAACAATCATATTTGAATTTTTTCTATTTCTCTGGAACAGTGGTTCTCAAACAGTGTTCTTAGTGTTAGTGTTCGCATTAAATGGAATTTTAGACTTCACTATTAGCCTTTTAATAAAGGTGATACTAGCATTTTAGCATGGCATCCATATTTCTTTATTGAAGTTGAGGAAAACAGGTTTCCTTTTAACCTAAGTCATTTCTTCTTTTGACAGCAAGAACCAACCTTTTCAGCAATTAAACAATTGGGAGCATATTCTGGAGATCCTTGAATATCAACTTACAACTGTAATTGAGCCCAGGAATGAAATTGTGAATTCACTATAGTTGTAATGAGCAATGATTGGAAGTAATTTTCCAGAGTTTTTTTCAGCAATTGTTGAAGAAACATGATGGTCATTAAGCAAACATTGCAATTGTTAAACAAACATGCTGGTTAAATGATCCAGTTCATCTGAATGGGCATATTTTGCAGGAAACTGGCAAAAAACATCACAAATTGTGTTCACATGACCCTGTCACAACCAGTCATAAAACTGAGCTGCCTGACATGCACTTATCAAATGTGAGAACCAACATGAAACTATGTTAAGAAAGACATCAATTGGACTGGAAGATGACAAAACCCATAAATTTGCCCTTTGAGGAATATTTTCTAGGATGAATGTTTTCTATTGTTTTATTCTCATGTTTAATAAATGTCTGTTTGATATGTTGCTTTCAGGTGCATCACATATAGCAAATGTTAACATTTGTTTCTATGCCTTACAAAAATATATGATATAACCTCTCTCTCCCCACCAATAGATGGGTGTTTTTTTGCCTTAATTATTTGGTGATTTGTATTGCGGGTCGCCAAAAAAACCCGCACATACTTTTTGCCAGTGAGCAAAAAAAAACCCCACATACTTGGCAGAGGTAAAAGCATTTTCCTCTCCCAAATTCAGGAAATAGGTTTTCAGCTCCACATAAACATGTTGCCTGAGTAATTTCTAAACATCAGGACCTTTTATATTCTTAAAAATGAGGACCCTAAGAAGCTTTGGTTTTATGTGGATTATATCTATTGATATTTACTGAATTAGAAATTAAAACTAAACTTTTTTTTACAATATTTGACTTCGTGGACCACTTGAAAAGGTCAGAGACACATCCAGGCATCCCCAGGCCACATCTTGAGGACCCCTGCCCTAGAAACAATCTCACTGAACTCAATTCGAAAAAGTTAATTCTCAGATGAGACTTCAATACTGCAGATAAAAATGAGATTGGGAAGTTGTGTATCTTGTGGAACACAGCAATGGCCTTTGCACTTCAGTACTGCCTGAAATCAACAGGCATGGATGGGGTTCAGTTTCCAAGAGACTTTTTCTTGACTTGTGGGGGAATCTTTTTTTTTTTTTCTTTAGAAAACCTTTCACCGCTATCCATCATAACGTTTTCCTGGATATTTTATATGTATTTTAGAAGTATTATTTTTAAAAAAAGTTTTGTGCAATTCCGAAACTTGGCTTTACAATATTAGCAACCAAACATGAACACGGGCATTGGCGACAGACAAACGCCAGTGGGCGTGTCCCACAAGGCCGGAAGGGACAAGACGTTTGAATTACTTTCTTCGATGGAGCGGGTGAGAAACGGTACGGCCCTTTTGACTTGTGGACTTCAACTCCCAGAATTCCCGAGCCAGCATGGAACCTACCCATTCCACGGCATCGGACACCTCAGCAACCGACCCGGCAGTAGATCTGCGGCTACGCCCCTTCATTAATTGTCGTCTCTTTGTCACCTTGGTGACCGCTACTCCCCGGCCAATGATGCTTCGCTTTCCACTTTCTTCTTTGCGCAGGACGCGGGCCCAGACACTCCGATGCCGTTTCTGTACCGCAGACCGGGAAAGAAGGGGTTTCGCGGGCCGCGCCACGATGTAAGAGCTCGGGAAGGGAGTGGGAACTTGGGAAGGGGAGAGCGAATCTCCTGAAAAGGCCTGGCCGGTGCAGGAAGCCTCCGGTTTGTGATAGGATCATGGACCGGATGTAGTCATCATAGAGATGTAAAAGGATAGTAAAGGCAGGACATCCTAATCGCCTCCCCTTTTTCGGCGGTCAGCTGCGATGGGGCGGTAAAAATGGTCTCTATGAAAGTCAGACCAAAACTGACCTAGGCGAGGGGAACAGAGCACCCCGTATTATTGCCATATTACCCCCCCATCTCCTGGTCTCCGCATCGAAGCAAAGGGGGATGCTGGTTTCTGGATAATGGTGACTTGGAGTCCTGCAAACTAAGCCGCCGCCACAGTTAACATGTCAGCATATTTTCGTTTCCAGCTTTAAACAATCATGTTTCGTATCAACCTAAAATTTAAAGCAGGTCAGCTTCAAATGGCATTTCAAGGAAAAGTTAGGGACATGGAAGTGGAATAAGTGAACATAAATCTACTCCTTAACTTTTTAAAGATTTGCCAACAATGCTATATTGCTGTTACTGACATAGTTTGGTGTTTAGTTATCCTCTTCTTTTATTCTTACACATAACAGTTTGACAGTTCAATATGTTGATGCCTGATCTGTGTCAACAGAGGAAAGTAATGCATCTTTCATAACTGATTTTGTTTTGATCCTTGAATCTTCTTATACTTATAGAGAAGCTTTCAGATATTGTTCCTTAAAATGAAATGTGGTGCCCTTTTACCTGGAATTTGTGCAGTGCCCTGCTGTTTCCTGTCTGAAATACCTGTACAATGGTTACCAGTTTGGTTGTAAAAACTCATAAGACTATTAGATGGCAGCATACAGAGGCAGAATATTTTCAGATGATTCTGTTTTAAAATGCTGCTATTTATTGATTCCTTTGAAATGGATTTATGTTGATAGTACGCTGCCTCAGAGACTCCTGGGGGGGGGGAGAGATAGAGCATCAATAACCAAAATCATGTTTATAGTCTACTTATTCTACCTTACTGGTCCTTATAGAAGCTTTCAGATTTTGCAAAGAAACCAACAAGCAGGGCATAAGTAAAATGCTCCCCCCCCCCTTTTTTTTTTTTTACAATACCTCACGTAGAAGGTGACTTCCTGAAGACCCTTCCTGGAGATTCCTTTCAGCTAATAGTCATTCATAAATCTGTCCTAATATTAATTTGTCTTTATAAATCTTGCAAACCTTGCTACTAGTCTTAGCTGAAAAAAATTAAGGCCATGGGATGGCAGCAAGGAGGTTTTCTAGTACATATCTCAGGTACTATCTGCCACTTTGTGGTCATCCACATTTTTGCAGACCCAGTCTGCTAACTTGATCGTCGCTTTTGTTTTATTTATAGGCCAGTGGCTCTATCATATGCCATTTTTGATGGACCCTCATCAGATCCTCCACTTGTTTTCCTGCATGGGCTGTTTGGAAACAAATCCAATTTTTCATCCCTCGCAAAAAAGTTAGTGCTCCAAACCGGTCGCAAGGTGGGTACAAGATGTATGGTCATCTGGAGAAGGGCTGCTACTGGCTTGCAAGTCAGCTGCTGCCAAAAATGAGCCATTTTTATGTTGAATACTGTAGTCATCAGTTCTTTTGCAGGATTTTGTATAACTGAACAGAACATTCTAAAATATTTTTCAGTCTGTCTCAGGTGAGCCATAGATTTTTATGGGTTTTTTTTTATGCAGCTCTAAATTCAATACAACAGAGTCTTTGTTTTTTTTAAAGTCTCTTGCCGCAGCTTCATCATGTCCATTGTCTCATGAACAATCTCAAAACATTGAGATGGGATTAAGATAGTGTTGCAAAGAAGAACAAGGAAAGTACATGTATATAAGAGAAGGAGGATGTTAATCCAAAACAAGGTGTTGAACCACAAAGCTTTTTCATTAGCTTAATGAAAAATAATTGGACTGATTTGAACTAAGAGTCCTCTAGATTTCTGTCATTAGATTTCATGCTCTGAGACAACTTAATGAGTACAAAAATATGAGCTTTTCGGATAATATTTGAAAGATTACAATTGCTTAATAGTGCATAATGCATTAAAACTGAGTTGTTCTGGACAGCAAGTTGGGTGGCATATAAATGTAATAACTAAATAAAAATAAATAAACCAAAGAAATGCAACTTTTTAAAAATTATCAGATAATTTGTTCTGCTTTTTACAACACTGAATCTGCAGGTTATTCTGCCAATTTTTATAATTTGGTGACTGTAATATAAATCTTATGCAATGCCTTTTTTTGGAAGTCTGCAAACTTAGCTAAGATAATCTTTTCCCATGATTCAAAATGAGTCCAGATTGGGCTGGAATTAAAGCCCAAAGCTCTAAATTAATCACTTTGTAAAAATCTTGGTTGGTTTTTGTCTCTCTCTTGCATAGTTTTAATATAAATATTATATTAATTATATTATAAACTATATATAACTATATATATATAAAATATATATAAACTATGCAAGAGAAACAGAGAAGAAAAGGAAACCTGGATAATCAACCTATTAAAAGGAGCTAAACTCCCCCTACAAGGCCTAGTTTGTAGCTTTGAAGAACTTTTTGATCCAGCGCTATTCCTGAATCTCTATGGGATGGAAATAGTAATTATTAGTATTAGTAACTTTTCTGCAACTTCCTCAAATGTATGTGTTGCAACAATTTCTGAGATGGTCAGACCTGGTAATAAATCATCTATGCAATTGTGACATGTTTAAACTACTAAACTGCACAACTGTGCACTAAATGAGTCTACCTTTGAAGAATCTCTAGGTTACTGGAAAATTCAACAGCTAGAATTGGTGGATCATCATAATTTCATCGTATCTGTTTGAAATATAGTTCTGGTGATTCTTAAGTAAGTAAGGCCTTATATTTGCCAATCTCTTGGCTTTCCTCATTTCTTGCCCAGATAGGTGCTTACAATAGATGCTCGCAACCATGGGGATAGCTCCCACAGCCCCATCATGACCTATGAAGCAATGAGTGCTGACATCCATCTCTTTCTGAACCAGCTGCATCTGAATAGGTGTGTCTTAATTGGCCACAGCATGGGCGGCAAGACAGCTATGGTATTCGCGTTACAATGGGTACGCACCTCTAATTTCTTCTTCTGGTATTATTTCACTGTTGATGTTGGAGTAATGTGGCCTTTTAGATAAAAGGGGAGTTGATTATTGAGAGAGGAGGAAAAGTAGATGCTTCGTATGTAGAAATATTTTATTATCAGAAATTTGTGCATGGGGATGAAGGGACACATGAAGTTTGCATCCATTGCAATGAAAAGATTTGTGTATAATAGATACCAGAGTTATATGATTGGTGGATGGATGGACGGATGCTTTTGGAAATCCTGTCATATAATGTTGTGAACAATAATATAACAGTTTATAATTTCTATGGATAGCTAATATAAAAACAAATCTAACAAATTGATCCAGGGTTGCCACTTAAATCATAAATCTGCATGATCAAATTATCATATTTGGAACACTATATATGTAGTGTTCTTCATATATATATGAAGACCTAGCTCTCTAGACAAAGTCTATAATGCTGAGAAAGGTGAGAGGAGGAAGATGATGACATTGGAAACCACTGGAAAACCTGGGTATATATATCGATAGATAGATGTATTGTGATTGTGTGTGTGTGTGTGTTCTAAAGCCACAGCACCCAAAAGATGCATTAAAAAACATTTCCTCTATTTAAAAAAAATTAGCTACAAAATCCCAGGCTTAAACAGTTGTATAAGTTCAGAACAGACAAGAACTGAAATACCTCAAAATGTATTTCAAATTAACAAATTAATGTATTTCAAATTAATTGTTAATTAATTATTAACAAATTAATAATAATTAACAACATTAATTATCTGGGATAGTGAAGGTAACTACTGTAAAATTTGAAACAACTGTGAACTCACAACAGACCTGTAGCCAATTTTACGATTTTTAAGTATAATTTCACACGTACTCTTTTAGTCCCTACACTCAGAAGAGCACGATGCAGAATAGATGCAGCAACTGTTAGTCACACTTGACCCATTGCCTTTTCTGGAAGAGGGGATAAGGGACATAGATTATAGTCAAAGGTAAGGTTTTAAATCCCTTTTTTTTCTTAAACACAATTGCCTTCTCACAATGTCGGTGATGGAAACTGAAACAGAATAACAATTTTTGTCTGATACACTGAATCTGTTCCTAACTAAAGCCCATGTCACACTGCACCAATGGATGGAATACACGGATGTAGAAACGGAGAGAAACACTTGCCATCCGTTGGCTTAACGCGATCTTCCGTTCTGTAACTCACTGTTGTCACGTTTTCTTCCTCTCTATCCTCCAGCATCCGTCGATTACATTTCATCCCCGCCTCAAATAGTTTTGAGCTGCTCAAAACTTTTGAGCGGAAAGTATTCCAATGTGTCCGTTCTGCATCCGCAATGCATACGCGGGAAACATCGTTCTGCATCTGTCGCACGTTACGCATCCGCTAAATCCGCTAGCATCCGCTGCGCATCCGCGCAACTCAAAATCCGCTTCAGTGGAGTAAAACCTGGACACAGGGAGGAAGCGGAACGGACGCAGAACGGACTGCGCCGCATTACGTACCACGGTTACGAGAAAGGATGTAAAGCGATGCAGATCGCAAAGAAAGCGCATTTAAAACAGAAAAAACAGTTCGCAGAGGGGACCTATCGTCGATATTAAGGATGTCCAGAGATGCCTAGAGGATGCAAAAGGACACATAGTGGAAAACCTATATCTGCCTATAAAAAGGGAGCAACTCACCTGGAACTCACTTTCAGACCCAGCAGCCCTGCTGTGCAGACCTCTGCAGCCTTCATCTGACCCCTCTTGCTCTTCCACACATTTCACAGTCATGTCGCACCATGGATCCTAACAGCATCCTTTTGGCAGCCCACCATCCTTCGCAACAGCTGCCAACAAGCCATCTACAGCTTTTCAACTGTTTTACGGGAAGAAAGAGGCATCCAAGAAATGTCTGGGTCCAAAGATGGATCGGGAGAAGAGCAGAGTCGCGGACTGTACACACAAGCTGGATGAGTGGAGCTGAGGAAACGAAGACACTCGGGTGCATCCCATGAACTTCATGAGGATGCCTCCAGCCATTGTTGAGCCGAAGTTGTGGATCAGTACGACACCAGGTCTGACCAAAGCAGAGCACCAACTTGCGGCCCAGCCTGGACCCTGGGCTCAAGGTGGCACTGACTCTGCGCACCTGGCCCTCAGGGACGCACTACAGGAGCATGCAGTACGGCCATGGACGGTGCCCATCCAACACATCAGCATGTGGTCCGGAGAAGTGGTGCAGGCCATCATCGAAGAAACCTGAAGAGCTCCTCCCAGGTGCCCTCCACTGAAGAAGGCTGAGAAGAAGTTGCAGAAGCAGTAGTATCAGAAGTGGAACTTCCCCCACCACCATTGGAGCCATAATGGCAAGCACGTGGCCTGCCAACGCTCCAGCAAGTCAGGGTCCCACAATTGCTCAACTAACAAGAGGCTTCTTCAGCATCATCCTCTTCCCATGGTCGATGCTGACTACAAGGTTCATTTTGTACATCGATGACTTCAGGCAAACGGCTCATCTTCCAGCATGCCCAGGCTATACAACGCCAGATTCAGCCCAAGGAGGGCTGGAACGCAACCTCATCACGGGCTTCCAGATCCAGACCCCCATGCCCAACGACATGGCAAGATTGTCGCCCTACTTCATCGTGGCGGGATGCGACGCCTTCTCCTCAGACCTACCTCAGTGAGAGCCCTATCACTTCCAGTACTCTTCGCATTCAACCAGTGAAGAGTAAGAGATCTGTCAACACTACAGGCTGTCCAGGGCAAGCGGTGGTGGAGAATGGCCTTATGGCATCACTGGCCAACAGGTTCATGGTACTTTCACCAACCTGCAGCATCGCCCAAGATGACCTGCCCTAGCGGAGAGGAATCGTGGAAGCTTGCCTGACATTCCTCAGCCCAAATCTCATCAGCGGCACCCGCCTCACCCAGTTTCGGCAAGAACAGGCTCGCTGGACTTCCAACCGGCATTGGGGACCATGGAGCCTGGGAACGATGGAAGAGACAGGGCGAAACCTGAATAGAACACTGAGGATGTGCAAGCCAACAGAGCCTCCAGTGAAGGGAAGAAGCAGCGCAACCTCTGAACACACTGAAGTGCACTCAGCTGGAGACAGGGGAGTGGCAGAGACCAAGAGATCAGGTAGATGATTAATGGATGCTTTCTTCAGCCTGTCTCATCACACTACAGATGAGATCTGGGCCATCGTTTGTCTGGTGTGGGCCTACATGAACAGGGCGCAGTTTAATAAACAGTGTGTTTAATGTTGTAATGTGTGTGATGATTGATTACATTATTTGATAAGTAAAGCGCCGCTACGGTGTCGCACCTTGGGCAGGTGGACCATACAGGCCCACTATGCTTGCACTGGACGTTTATCTATCCCACAGCTAAATACCCATCCCAAAGTATCATCCTGCCATCCCACAAGTATCTCTTAACCACATCCACAGCAGTCTCCTGCCCACCCCACTGCTATCCTTCCCATCCCACAGCGCAAAGCTTAAACCATTTCTAAGAAAGTTTCCACCCAAGACTTTATCTTGAAAAAAAAACATTACAATGACGATACAGCAAGATGCTGTGAAAGCGCAAATCTTCATTAATAACAAGCTGTAACAAGAAAATGACCCAAGTCAAGGTTTAGTCCCAAATAAATTACAGTAGCCACCCAGTCTCTGGCACTCTTTCTCTGTCACTCAGAGAACCAAGTGTGCCCGTCTCAGAGGTGAAGAGGTGCAGGTGCTGTGGAGGGTGTGCTGGGGCGATTTCTGCAAGAGACTAAAAGAGGATTACGACGGCGTTGACGTCTTGGAGTGGCCGGCCCGAGACGACAACACAGGGGACGGTGGGTGTTGAGGAAGCTCTCAGAGCAAGCTGGCTCAGCCCGTGATGATTGGAAGCTTCCATTCCTCCATGCCATGGGAACTTGCCCAATACGACGAACAGTTACTGAGCCGGCTTGGCTTGTGGGTGGAGGAAGGAGCAGTGTAGTGGGCTGTTCGGTCTAGCAGCTGGGGATGGGGTAGGTGGGAAAACGTACGGATCATTGTGAAGAGCTGTACACTAAAGTCTAGCTAGACTCTAAAGCCCTGTCCCACTGGCCAACAGGATGCAAAACCGTTTTGTAAAAAGGACACAAGCGGACGAGAAAATGTTCGCTCCGTTCTGTACGCTCTTTCAAAAGGGGCACAAAATTTGCATAAACAGAGCGGATAAACGGAGGACGGACGAGTAGT
>BHFT01073868.1:0-13620 GCA_004320025.1 Laticauda laticaudata | reverse complement strand
TTAAACGCAATATGTACTCACTGGCCATCCATTTGCTTCCCTCTCTATTCCATATCCAAGCATCCGTCTATGACGTGTTCATCCACCAGAAAGTTTGAGCTGCCTCAAAACACTTGAATTGCGCGGAGAAAAGGGTACTCCAAATTCGTCCATTATAGCATCCGGTACACATTCGCGAACACATTTCGTTCTGCATTCCGTTACGCGACCGAATAACCGCTAGATGCGACCGTGCACATGCCGCGCAAGCCTCGCGGATCCGTCGGATACGACGCAGGAAGGAAAATGGACTGAGACAGATTTCAGGAACGGAATGCAGACGATGCAAATGAGATGGCAGCACGGAACAAAAAGCGTTAATGAAAAAAACAGGATATCGCAGAGAGAGACTCCGTAGCTGCGGATATTGAAGGGATGTCTACAGGATGCCTAGAGGAGGATGGCCTAGAGAGATGGCCCTGTAGTAGGCGAATGATTCCGTAGAGGATGCAAAGGGAACAGCTTATACTGCCTATAAAAAAGGACCGGATGCAACTCATCTGCATCTCACTTTATAGACATCAGCGACGCCCAGCTGGCCAAGACCTCTGCAGCTTCATCTACTCTTCCATCTCTCCACAGCATCCCAGTCATGTCAACCGTGGATCGTAACACAGTACGCTTTGGCAGCCACCATCCTCGTCACGACAGTGCGGAAGCCATCGACGGGCCTCTATGCAACAATACTACTGATGGGAAAGAAAGAGGCGAGGGGCCAAGAAGCGTCTGGGTCCGAGATGGATGCGGGGGGAGAGAGCAGAGTAGGGCTGTAAACACACAAGACTGATGGTGGAAGTCAAGGAACGAAGGACACTGCGGGCGATATCCAGAACTTGCAAGGTGAGGAGTGCCTCCAGCCATGTTATGACGAAGTTGTAGCAGCGCCTGACACCCAGGTTGGACAAGGCAACACCAACCTCCGGCCCAGTCTGGAACCTGGGCTAGCAGGGTGACACATCACCCTTGCCACACTAAGCCTCAAGGGACATCCGTACAGGAGGCAATGACCAAGTATGGCAGTGCGAGGGTGCCACACAACACATCAGCATTGTGGTCAGAGAGAATGGTAGACAAAGGATCATCGAAGAGAAGAATACCTGACCAGAGAAAGCTTGCTCTCCAGTAGCCCCTCCACTAGATGGAGAGGATGGAAGAAAATTGCAGAGACAGATGATACCAGAGTTAGGAACTATTCACAGCCACACCATTGGAGGCCACAGATGGCGAAGCAAGGTGTGGCCTGCAAAGAACACAAGCACCCAAGTCGGGCATCCACTTATTTACAACTACAAAGTTTGCTCAGTCATCGAGGTCTCTTTGGCAAGAAATAGAGTGACGATAGCTGAACTAACAATACATAGTCAGTAATCGAATGACTTCAAGGCAGCGGCGTCATGAATTCAGATATGCCCAGGTATACAAGCCAAGTGACCTCGAAGAGAGGGGCTGGAAGGCATACCCTCAATCAATGGAGCTTCCCAGAGTCCAGGACCCCCTGCCCAACGACACGCAGAGATGTCCCATACTTAATCATGGGGAATGACGCCTTCTCCCTCAGAAGAACTCTACTCATGAAGCCCTACACATTCAAGACACCTCACCGACGTGAAGAGAGGATCTTATCAAACTACAGACTGTCAGGGCAAGGCGGAGTGGTGGAGAACGCCTTTGGCATCCTGGCACAGGTTCCGAGTACTTCTCACACCAGCCATGACAGCATGCCACAGAGCCGGTGAGGAGATACATAGAGAAGTTGACTGCATCCTGCACAATGTCGATGCGCAAACTGCTGACTACCGCACGGTCTTGCCAGAACAGGGCGCGTGGACCCCACAAGACAAAGACGAATAAGCGGGACATGGGAGAGCCTGTGGAATGAAGAGCAAAGAAGTAGAAAGCCTGATAGACACTCAGGATGTGCAAGCCCGCAAAGAGCCCTAATGTGAAGGAAGAGGCAGCCAAAACCTCCTGAGACAACTGGTGCAACTCCCCAGACTGGACAGATGGAAGTGCCAAGACAGGATGATAGATGAATTAATGGATGCTTCCTCACAGCCATGTTATCACACGTGATGAGATTGGGCTATGTTATGTTGGGTGGGTACAGATGAGAGGACCGGGCGTTTAATTATATAAGAGTTTGTTTGTGTTGACATGTTGGATGATTATTACATTATTATTGATAATAAGGACCATAGGTGTGGCCACCAGGAGGGGGGACCATACAAGTCCCACTTATGCTTTGCACTGGAGGCTTATCTATCCACTGCTATCCTTACCCATCCCACAGCTATTCCCATCCCAAAGGTATCCTGGCCCATCCCACAGGCTATTACCCATCTTCCCACAGGTATCCCTGCCCCATCCCACTGCTATCTTAACCATCCCACAAGCATGCAAGGGCTTAAACCATTTCTAAAAAGTTTCCCACCAAAACTTTATTAAAAAAAGAAATGAAGCAAGTGTGTGAATCAAAAGATAAACTTTATTGAACAACAGCTGTAAAACCAAAAATGACCCGAGTCAAGTGTCCAAATGAACTCTACAGGTAGCCAGCTTACGCCAGTCTCTGGCACTCTTATTGGTCACTGGAAGTGTCCCAGTCCTCAAGGGGTGGAGGTCCAGGTTGCTGTGAGGTGGGTGGTGCTGGAGTGCTGGTCCTGAAGCACCACTGGGGTGCCCTGGCCCTGAGGAGGACAACAGGTGACGGTGTGGTTGAGAAAGCTCTCAGACAGGCTGGCTCAGACCCGCGATGCTGAGAGGTCCTTCTCCATGCCATGGGTGTTAGCCCCCAGTACTGATGACATAGATGTACTGATGCCTGAGCTTGGCTGTGGGTGGAGGAAGGAAAAAAAAGAAAGTAGTGTAGTGGGGCTGTTGGTCTGGCAGCTGGGTGAGGAACTGGCGTCCGGTGGCATCGGTGGTGTGGGTGGCATCGCTGTCGTCGGGTGGCATCGAATTGGCGTGGCCTGGCATCCGGTGGCAAATCAGTGGGAACCGGTGGAACGGTGGTCGCCCATGACTCTGTGCCTGGGCTGGGCAGGGCTGCTGCCTGTGCTGCTGACCTCCTGGTAGCCGTAGTCCCTGGTAGGTGAGGGGGCTGTGGGAAGCCTTGGTATGGGAGGGACATCAACCTGGGGTGGAGGAGCGCAGACCTGGAAACTGGGTGGGAAGCTGGTTCCTCTGGGTCTGGAGGTTGTGGGAAGCCCAGCTTCCGTGATCCGGTCCTTCACCACCTGGTAACTGGGGTCCTCCATGTTCTTGAGGGTCTGGTTGACATAGGTTGAGGAAGGGCTTGGGGTTTGGAGGATGAGGGGAGTCGGTGCTGACGACTGAAGAGGAGATCTATTACTGGTGCGGGAAATGGTGTCCCTGATTTATCTTTTATCTCCAGAGCAGGTAACAGTGTGGGCCTCTGCCTCTCCTGCTGTCTGGCCTTCTGCCCTTTCTGTGGAGGCGGAGCTGGGGGGGTGGATGTGGCCTACGACTGTGGTGAGATTTGATAGACCAACAGATGGCAAGCTTTTTTGTCCGTTTTACATCCTCTTTGCATCCGTTGGTGCAGTGTGACATGGGCTTTAGGGATTACATAGTCATTAACCAGCTGCATAACCTTTCACAGAGAGTTCAAGAGGGGAAAACTGCAAAAATGTTTCAAAGGCTGTGCCCTGATTTCCTACTAAGCCACCAGGTTGTTGATTGCAGGCTTATTAAATGTGGACTTCATGACACAATCTGTTGCCTTTATGATAGTCAGAAACACACTTCAACACTGAGCTGAAAAGTGAAATCTTCTGCCACAATGAAATTCTTGTCATAGCAGTAGTTGACATTTCATAAAATTCCTCAGTGTCTCCAAGGGCACAGCTGGAGACTTCTCATTTTATTAGACAGTGGTTGAATGGCACAACAATTAAGCAAGTACACAGGCTTGGATGGCATTCATTATTAAAGCTTTGACATTTTTAATTCCGCCCCACAGTGAACTTTCAGAGTTAGTTTTTGTTGGGTGTCTACTGAGGTGGTTTTCATTATAACTAAAGCAAGATAAGATACACATTTGTTTAGAGCATTTACTATCCTGCAGACAATGCAACAGCATTTCAGACATCACAAGTTCATAGACCAGACAGAAATTAGGCTTCTCTGATAGTAAATATAGGAAAGCACCTGATAAGGAAATAGAGCTAAGAGGCAGGTGTCTATTACATACCATAATAAGTAAAGTAATACCATTTACTACTATTGTCACTACTACTACTACCATTACTACTAATATTTATATAGTCTAAACTAGGTTCATTGCCTGTTATAAAATATACTAATATATTATCCTTATAATATATTGTCTATAATATATAATATAAACTGTCTAAATACTTAGATAACCAGAAAGTAATGAAATATTCAGCAGACTTTAGGGATCACTTGTTTAAATGATGCTTATCAATGACACTTGTCTTGATAGCAACAGACAGAAAAATGAACGCTGGTAGTAAAGACATTTATTATGACCAAGATGAAAATAACAGGGTTTATCAAGTTTTTAAGTTTGGGAAAAATACATATTTCTTCTCTTCTGTATTACTTTGAAAATTACTGAAATATTCAATCCTCAATAATGTTCTGTGATTTCAGCAATTATTGTTTCACATTATAGAGTACTTTTCATACACATTACTGTGTATTCTGTGTGTATATCAAGCAAATAGCTGACCTATCATCTTATTTTTAAAATACATTTGGACTTTTAATAATATAACTATGCTTATCTTTTAGAATTTGTTAAAATGGCATTTAAAAATGATATTCTGGTGCTGGAAAATATCTGCTTGATTTGATTCCTTACCTGCCCATAATATATATTTCTGGCTTTTAATTAAAGTTAGCCAGTTTGGTGCACTTATCCAGGCAGTCACCATGAGTCAACAGCTTGTCTAAAGGATGGGAAGGGAAGGGAAAAGAAGGGAAGGGAAGAGAAAGGAAAAGAGAGAAAAAGAAGGGGAGGGGAGGGGAGGGGAGGAAATGCATTTAACATTCAATATTAACATACCTAATTAAAGATGTGGTTCAATCAATTGAATCAGCTGGGGGAGAGGGAAGAAATCACCATAAAATCAAAGGATCAATCAGATATATCAATTGATAAGAGATGTAGGATTTTGCATCATTTTGATACAAAATATATATTTTGGCTGATGCAGATCAAAATTAATATTGTCCAGACATATTTAGGCTATACGAGATGTAATATGCTTATAGGTGTAATGGTGGAGAAATTTACACCTGCATATTAAAAATAGCTTAGGTGTTTCTCAACATGAAACTAAAACAATGTGGCGACATGAACTTACATGTCCATTTTAATCTGAGTCTTACCTGAAAAAAAATCCTCACTTTTCATTCTTTTGTAAATCCTAAACTAAGAAAAAATTGGGGACCACACAAAGTCGACTTACAACAGTTCATTTAGTGACTATCAAAGTTACATCCCTGAAAACAGTGACTTACGTCCATTTTTCACACTTATGACCATTGCAGCATCCCCATGGTCATGTGATCCAAATTCAGATACTTGGGAAGTGACCATATTTATGTCTGCAGTGTCCCGAATCATGTGATCTTTTCCCCATTTTAAGACCTTTTGCAATCTTCTGGCAAGCAGTCAATGGGGAAGCCAGATTCATGTAGCAACCATGCTATTAACTTAATAACTGCAGCAATTCACTTAATAACTGTGGCAAGAGAGGTCATAAAATGGGGCAAAGCTCACTTAACAAGTGTCTCATTTAGCAACATAAATTTTAGGCTCAATTGTGGTTGTAAGGCGAGCACTACCTGTAGTAAGTACTGTATCCTTGGAATTTTGAGATCACATTAAGAGTATTCTCAAAAATTGCAGGCCATGGGTTGCTTTACCTATTCATAAAGTAGTTGTTACGCTAAACATAGCCAGATTCAAAACTCTCAGATATCAGATAACACCAGGCTGAAGCTTTTTTGCTAGTTTCTTGGACCTTGTTTGCTCAGTTCAGCTTTGTTATTTTAATGGACAGATTATGATATTTCCAAACAAAGTACTGTGACTTGAGATAATATTTCATTATTTCTTTTGAGAAATGAGAATTCTTCTTCAAAGAAGTATTCAAAATAATTATCTATAAGGGCATCATGTAGGTATCTAAGAAATTAATATCATTGCTAGGAAATATATCTGATCTGGCACAGGTTTTGATTCTTTTTTTTAATAAATTTTATTAAGTTTCCAAATTTTAAAAACATAAAACAAAAGTTTACACATTGTTATCAACATCAAGACATCTTTTGCATTTCCTCATATTTTTCAGTATATATATATTTACTTATTCCTTTACCATTGCATCTTACTCTTACTATAAATCAATATCTTTTATCCGCTTACATCTCTCAATCTTCTCCGTGGTATATATTACATATTTACATATTCCCTCATTCTTTTTCCTAATTGCCTTTTATTTTATTTTTTTTTTAATTTTTAAACCACTTCATATGCAGGCATGCCCAGCCCTATCATAATTGAATCTTTCTCTGTCTTTTATTTTCATTGTTAGTCTGTCCATCTCCATACAAATCTATTCTTTTTTTTTATAACGCATGCCCTTCCAGTGGAACATCCTTTTTTCGCTTCCAGAGCTGTTGCGTATGACAATCCTTGCAAGGCTGTTAATATATGTAACATAATATATCTATCTGTTTTATTGCATTTTTTGTTAATTATACCTAATAAAAAGGTTTCCAAGATTAAATTCAATTTTCTGATTTCATGATTTTCTTCTATTCCATTGTCTAATTGGTATTCCAATATTTTTTCACTTTCTGGCATGTCCACCAGGTAAGAAAATAGTGCCTTTTTTCTTTTCCTTTTTTCCACATTTCCAAAAATTTGGGTCTGAGTTAAAATACATTTTTGCCCAATCTAGCGGGGAGGAAGGTGCCTTCTGGTAGAAACATTTTTGTATTGATTTTCCTTGTAATGCTAATGGATAATTAGTTGTATTTGATCCCCACATCCTCCCTCCTCATTTTCCCAGGTCTATATTAAAATGGCCAATATTTTTTTGCCCATACCCAACACACCTATGTCAACTTTGACCCATCCTTCTTCATTTTAAAATCTAGTAAAAAGTTATATGTTCCTTGAATCATTCTTTTTCCATTTCTTTAGAATTTATCTAATTGATGCTTTCCCATGCAGAAACCAAATTGTTTCTTTGTCCTTCTCATATTCTCACACCTGGATTGCAATATATGGCCACCTCTATCTTTCTCTGTTTTGTTGCTGTAATTCTTTGTTTCGTTTTAATCTTTCCTTGTATGTCTAATAGGTCTTTGTAACTCATCTTTTTTCCCCAGATCCATTGCATTTGGGTAGATTTGTGGCTTCCATCGTTGACAACTAGTTCAGATTTTAGTGTAGGTAATGATTTTTAATCTTGTTCCATGTCATAATTAATGAATGTGTCCCTGAAAATATGCATGGCTGGTTTACATTCTCATCCCATAGGAAACTGTGCCACCTCTCTCTCTGAAAGTTGTGACCCTGTCTATCTACATACTCTTCTTTCTTACTATTTCCCCCCAGGTTGATCCAATCTTTAATCCCATACCAAAGCCTCAGCCTGTACATATAACATTTCTCGTCACCGGGAAGTCCAAAAGCAACCCTTTCTCTTTTGTCCGTAAAACAATTTCTTTTTATCCTAGCTTTTTCCATCCCAAAAAACTTTATTATTCAATCTAATTCTCTAAAAAAGGTTTTAATTCCAGTCTTATCTGGTACAGTTTTGAAAAAAGATATAGCAATTTTTGGTAGGGTAAGAACATTTTAACTGCTTGGCATTTTCCCCAATAGTGATAGGCTGTAAAATTTCCCTCCCCACCCCCCAATTTACAATTCTTTTTTAATTTGTATTATTAATTTGTCATAGTTTATCTTTTTTGGATTGAAGAGCATCTTGCTGTTAACAGCAAATGCCTTAATAGGTTTTTAACCTTCTTTTTTCGGAACAATTTGGCATTCCCATTTTTCTTCTAATTCTTTTTTTTTTTTTTTTTTTGCTTATCTTATTTTAAATTTTAATTAAGTCAATAATTTGTTTTGTTTTTATTAATCTTAAGGCCTTGTGACCCTTCGCCAAATTCCTCTAGTTCCTTTATTAATTTTACTTTTGTGCCCATACCCTTTTCCCATACCCTACATGGATCTTCCAGAAAAAATACTATATCATCAGCATCTTGTAACCTTATAATTCTCTCTTTTTTTAATTAAAAGTCCGCTTTGATTTCCCTGCCACATTTTCCTTCAACCACGTTTTCCAATAAGTTTTTTCTAAAGGTAAGAATAGTAAAAAGAAGGGATGACAGTGGGCATCCCTGTCTTACCACCTTGTTTTGATCTTAAAATGTTTCTGTTCTTGTCACCATCATTATTACAAATAATACTGGCCATCTGTGTCGTATCAATTGTCGAAATCAAAATTTTAATTAAATTTATTCGCCAAATTGCTTGAATTTTTAATTGTTTTGTAAATTATGGAACTGTGCCTTTCTTCGCGCTTCTCCCCTTCCTCGTCTCTTCTCCCCCCTTCTGTCCTTCCCTCGCCCCCCCTTCCGGCCCCCTTGCCTCCTTGTGCCTCTCTTCCTTTTTTCGCTTTTCCCTCTCTTTCCTCCTCTCCCATTTTTCCTCCTTCTTGCTTCCTTTCCTCCTGTCTCTCTTTTTTGTCCCCTCTCCTTTTTTTCGCCTTGTTGCCTTCCTTTGTTTTTTTCCTTGTTCCGTGCCCGCCGTGTTTCTTTTGTCTTCGGCTGGCGGCTCTGGGGTCATGCTTCCGGCTGCTCCTGGGCACCTCGCGCGTTTGTCGCTCGCGGGTCCCTTTCCGCCGGGTGCCGTTTTCTGGCTGCGCCCTGTCCGCTGCCTCTTTTCCAGCGCTTTTTTGGCCTGGCCCCGCTCCCCGCCCTCCTTCCTCCCTGCTGACTGGCTGTCAATCATACCACGATCTTGGCTCAATGCACACTTCTTCTTGTGCTGCCTTGGAGCACTCACCGTGACTTGGACCCCGGCACTTCATCTGCCACCATTATTTTCGCACTAGCTTTTCTGCCTCCACTCATCAAGTATTTTATTGGACTCCCACACCCTCTTCGTCTTTGGGGCACCTCACATTCACTCGTTGCGGTTCTTCGCCGGACCCCGCCCTGTTCTGATTGGGACATCTTCTTCGTCACTCTTTGATATCCTTAGTGGTCCCTGTCCCTGCTTCCGCTACATCCTCTCTACGTCTCTCTATCCTTCCTTTCTGTTACCTGCCCCGCGTGTCCTGAGCGCTGGTAGGATACTGGCGCTCTTGGCCCACTCATTCTTGCTGTCAGCTATTTATGAATGATGCACTAGACCTTTGGAGCGAGGGGTCCTTCTTCTCCTCTTCTTTCAACTCTCTCTCTGCATCTACTCTCGTTTCCTCACAATGGACCCTAAAGCTATTCGGTCCTTATTTCTAGCTATCCAATACAATCTCCTAATAAGTTGTGTACTATGGGTCACCTCGTATTTGTTGAATTGGCATCCTGGAGCCCTGCGTCCCAGCATCTTCTTTTGGTGATCATTGTACTACTGTCTCCTCCCATGACTTATTGCTTATTTGTCTGTCATGTAGGCACCTCATTATGAGACGTTTCCGTAATAACTCTTGCATCTCTTGCTAACTTGTATTGGCCTCCGGCAGGCATCCTCGCTCTAACAAGTTCCCCTGGGATACCATCTGGTTTCTGGGCTGACGTCTCTATTGTTTTTTTTCTTGTTCTTACGACTGCCTCTTGCTTGCAGTCTCTCTGTTACCATCGTTCTACTTTCCACTCCGTCGTCTCTATACTCTCTCTTTCTTTAGCTTCTCTCTCCTGGGCTCCCACAGGTACTGGCCCTTTCTTGTTCTCCTCTCCTAAGCTCCATCGTTGCGCATATCTTTCCCTCTCTGGTAGCATCTGTTCCCTATTTTAGTAGATTCCTTAACTAACAATCTTTTAACAATATGTTTCCCTTTTCCTTTTCAGTTTTGATTCGTTTAGTGTCGCTCCAGTGCAGCGTCCTTTCAATCTGGCGTTGGCACTCTTGCCTCCTCTTTTTGCTTCTCTCTGCCTTCTCTTGCCTCTATACTGGCTCTAGGTGCACCTTTCGGCTTATTCTGCATGTTCTATCAGAATACTCCTCACCTCGTTTCTATCTCTCTTTTCATGTCCTATAACCACTCTCATCGGCTTGTGGGCTAACATCTTCAATTATTGGTCGTAATCATTCTATCCTCTCTCCGCACTCAGTTTGCTGTCCTATGTTACTTCGGTGCTCGTTTCTCTTGTCTATGTGTTCTTTCCTAATCTCCTCTAAGATTGTCATCGTAGTAGTCCTTAGATTGTACTTCTTTTTCCTCTTATTTTTCTTATATGCTATATGTTTTATAGACCTGCCTCTTAGACCATTGCGTAAGTGCCCCCTATTGTCTGTTTCTCATTAGTCATTTCCCTATAGGTTTTCGCGAAGTTGATCGTGCTTGTTCTTCTTTTGTTCTCTCTTCCAGAACAGAACTCTCAACTTCTTTTCCAGTCTCTTCTTAACACCATTTCTTTTCTTCTCTTAGGATCTCCTTGTCTTTAGCATTCCATCTCTGTTCCTTTCATCCTTTCTCAATATTTTTAACTGCGGATACTCTGTGTCTCCCATCCTGTGTTTACCACTTTCACCTTCCTATTTCTTTTATATTCACATTTCCCATTTTCCCCATTTCTATTTCCATAGATACTCCAGTTCTTGACCATGCAACTGCTCTGCCTGTTTGGTGTTCGAATAAACCGCTAAGTCATACTGTTTTTTTGGCTGGATTTCTTTCTCTCATTATTATACCTTTTTAATCCTAATTCTTCTGGTCCCATTTCTGATAACAATTACCTTTTGGTAGATTTTTTCTTTTTCCTTTTTCCTATCTAGCATCTTCTTTCATCTATTTCAATTCTCTCACTTTTCCTAACCATTTGCTAATCTGGATGGCGTTACGATCATCAGGCCCGTGCAGGTTCAAATAGTTCTCATATCTCTCTGGCTTCCTCAATACAACTTTCCTTATGTGTACGTTTTGTGTATTAATATTTTTTCTTTCCTTTCGTTTCTCGTTCGGTGCAGTAGTATCTTCTCATCTCGCTCATCCATACATTTCCTCTCTAATTTATATTTGAAACTTTTGAACCATCAAACCATCCTATCCTTCTCCTCGTCTCGCCACTATACCCCCTGTTTTTGGCTTGTCACCAACCTATTTCCTATCATTATATATTGTATCCCCCCTTCCTCACGTCTTTTTTGTTGGCGTCTTCTAGAAATACATATTAAATCTCCTAACTTTGGTTGCTTCCTTACACTACCGTTACCCTTTCGATCGTTTTCTGGATATGTGTTTCTTGAAGGGCAATATACGAATGCTTAAGTTTCTTAATTTCTGCAGTTTAGTTAATCATTTTTTTCAACCGTCTTTACATCTTGTGAAGGTTTAAACTCTATGTGATGTTAACTGGAACATCAATGATTTCTTTCACTATCTTCACTGCCTGTAGTTGTTGTCTTGTTTGAAAGCTTATTTGCTCTCATTTGGTGTCTGTTCTACACTCTTTTCTTTCACTTCTTCTGCTCTCTCTTTCCTCTTGTTCTGATTCTCTTTCCTCCACCCCCAACTTCTCTTGCTCACGCCTAGCCTTTCCCACTTCCTCTTTTTGCTGTCTGCGTCTCTCTCCTGATCCCTACATCACCAGCTTCAAAGGAATTCCCTTGCTTTTTCTATACTGTCTATTTTAAATTTTTTTATCATCCATGAATATTAACATTCCCTCGTGGATTGAGGCCCATTTGAACAGGATGTTATTCTTATTCAGGTCTTCGGTTGTGGTTCCAGGAATCCCTGTATATTATTTCCTAATGTTCCCTTATTTTTCCTCCTGTTAGGTAATTTGTCTTCACATTACACATTTTCGCTTTCCTTCTTTCTCTCGTTAACTCTATCGAAACTGATCTGTTCTTTCTTGTCATGCTCTCTCTCGCGTATGATCCCTTCATTTATCTCTATTGTGTTTCTCACTCTTTGAGAACTCTGGTCATATGAGAACTCCTTCTCTTGAAGTCCTATTAACACCGTCTTCGTATAGCATTGGTATGCCTTATTCTTTCTCTATATACCTCGTTCAGATTTACCCTTTCAAACTCTTTGGCCATCTTTTTTTGTATTTATGCTTCTGCAATGAAATCTGCCATTCATTTGGGCAAGTCCTCCCCCCTTTCCTTCTGTTACATTCTGAAATCTGAGAATGTAACTTCTCACCTTTCCATCCTCAAATATGCATATTGCCTATTCTAATTTCCTGTTCTCTCCATTAATTTCTGTTCTCTATTGAATTCTATCTTTCTTATCTGTTTTGTTTGACCCTTGCCACCACTGCTTTCATTTTTATGATTTCCCATTTTACTCACTGTTTGTTGGTTGTACTTATCTTCTTTGTCTAGTTTTCCATATTTTCTCCTTCATTTTTCCTCCCATTTCAGTTTTAAAGTCGGTGGTTTCTCTACTATTATCTTTGTATTTCTGTTAATGCGTCTCATTCTGTCAGATTCGTCGTGCCCACCTCCATTCTCGATTACTCCTCTTCCTTCTCCTTTGCTTTTCTCAGGATTCAGCTATGTCTTCTTTGGGAACGTTTGGTTCTCTGTCTGGTAGATGTTTCTCTGCTCCGATGTTCCGGTGTCTTGCGACCTGTCGCTTTCTCCATCCTAGTGGTAGTCTGTCATGGTGCGTACATCTCTTCATGCTTTCCTCAAAGTTTATCTATTCTTTTCAGAAAGTCTTTAATTATTATCATCTTCTCACTTGATTACTCTTCTGCATTCTTTTCTACCCCTGTTACTTTCTCTTCCCTTTATCTTATTCTAATCCCTTCTAGTCTTATCATTATCATTCTTTAGTTCATATATACTTAATTAATTCGTCTAACATTACTTAAATACTCTATAATTATTCTTATCTCTTTTTCTTTCAATCTTTAATTTTATCTTTGATATTATATTATCTAGTATATATCTAATATCATAGTTTACTACAGTAAATATATCCTCTATCCAATCTCCTATTATAATACTATGAATCAATTACCGTATTCTTCGATTGTTGTTCTCTTTTCTTCTATACATTCTCTTCATATGTATCTTTCTTTAGTTCATTAAGCTCTTATGAATCAATATATATTGCCTCATCCTAATTAGTTTACATCAATGATCTTATTCCACGTTTTCTAATCCATAGGAATTCAAATGTGGAAATGTGTATAACTCAGAATATCCCATACGGTGATCTCGCAAGTTACTTAAAGAATGTCACGCAATCTATGAAATATGGATACACTAAATTACCTTCTTCTTGTAAGCAATCACTTATATATAAATATATTGCTTTAGTTTTTTTCAATATACACTTTTGAATTTTAATACTTAGAAATTTATTCAGCTTCTTCTTCTTTCTT
>BHFT01073861.1:0-22555 GCA_004320025.1 Laticauda laticaudata | reverse complement strand
GGGGGGGGGGGGGGGGTTGGCTCTGTTCAGCCTGGAAAAGATATTGAGTTTATCTGAGCCTCTTCATATGGAGAGGAGGCCCATCCAAAACTTGGATGAGATTCTGAAACTCAGAGGAACATTTTGCCATTGCTGCAGCCACTAAGTTGGGATGGGCCCAATTTTATTTTATTTTTTTAAGCTTCGTTCCAAGCTGTAAAACAAACAGTCCTGTTCAGAACGCTTGGTCAGACCAAGGCTTCAAACTGGACCTGGTCCAGTGAAATATAACTCAAAATGCTTTGAGATTTCCACCACCAAAAACAATGAAACTTCAAAAGTAATCATAGAAGTAGTTGACCAGCTCAAAACCCTGAAAGAAATCACATGGTGAGACAGCAAATAAAAACTGCAGTAAAACCTAATAATTATAAATCTGGGGTGGTCAAGGTAGGATATATTTTACAAATAGTAAAAATCATAAAATCAAATATTCTTAGCTGTCTTAATAAAATAACATTGATTCAATAGTTCAAAATTATTAAATAGTTACGAAAGGTGGTTCTGAGTCACCTTGAAATCTGACTAGAAGGGCAGCTTATTAACTATAAAAAGCCTCTTTGTAATGTGAACAGTATAACAACAGGTGGGTTAATATTTCAAGAAGTTCTTCATTGCAGAGACAAAATCAAATGAGATACCTTGTACAGGTGGTCCTCAAGTTACAGCCAACAGCATTTCTACTGCTAAGCAAAGTGGCTTAAGTGAATCACGCCTGGCTTTATGACTTTTTTTGGTCACAATTGTTAAGCCAATCATTGGAGTTGTTAACTGAATCATATAGTTGAACAACTAATTCCCACAAAACTGTCTAAGCCCTAGGACAGTGGTGGCTAACCTTTTGGGGCACCTGTGCTGAAAATTGTGCTTGTGCTTGCACACTCATGTGCTCACGGCTCACATGCCAGCACCCAGAAGGCAATGCACGTGGGAGCCCCTGCCCCTTGCACATGCATGTGCAACCCCCATGCCACCTCTTTACCTGCACTGCGCATGTGCATACCTCCCAGCTGATTTTTCAGCCCATTTGATGCATTTTTCAGCCTCCCAGAGGCTCGAGGGAAGCCTCTGCAACTTTCGGAGCCAAAAAATGGGCCTGTTTCATCACTTCCAGTATTTCCCTCAAGCCTCTGAGAGGCCAAAAAAGGCCTCAAACTGGCCTGCACAAATGGCTCTGCATGCCACCTGTTCACCATAGATTTGCCATTATGGGCCTAGGATGTCAAGCCACCTAGTGTCATGTCCCTGTTAGAATCTGACTCTGAGAGAGAAGAGGAACAGTCAACAGGGAGTGGGAGTGAGAGGTTGTGGAGGAAACTGGGGAAGGGCACAGGCCAGCTGGGCATTCAGAGGAAGACCCAGGCCCATCCCCTCTTCATCCTAGGGCACACAGGGAGGAGCGGATAAGAGAGAAATGTGAATGGTGTGGTCTATGGGGTAGGAAAGGGCCTTGATCCCCTTCATGGGCTGCAGCTGTGAGGACTGTTTAAAAGGACAACTGTGCATGGGCCAGTTCTGGAAACAAAGTGTGAAAATGTTTATAGTCTGTCAGTTCTTATCTGGAGGTCTGCCATCCTTCCCAGTGTGTGCATTTCGATATCTCTGGACGACTTCAAGCCCTTATCCTGCCTTGTCTCATTAATTATTCTATGTAGGGTTTTTTTTTCCTATTTATAATTTATATGTATTGTGAGTTTGAATGGAAGTTCTTCCTTTTCACCACTGTTTGTGGGTGCATTTTTTCTCCAGTCAATGATAATTGGACCTTTAAAGTCAAGTTGAAGGAATTAAAGGGATTTCACCTGTTTTTGTGACTTTGTTGCTTTTGTATCCCACCCTGGGTCATCACACCTAGTAGGGCTGTATTACCTATTACCTTCTTAACTTTTCATCTGTCCTATTGCCTATTTCCTTGGCTTCTTCTGACTGTAACTTTGTTGTTTGTATCTCATGATTTATGTTGATTGGCTTTATTTAGTATCGTATGTCTGAGTTTGTATCTTATGTTTTATGATGATTGCATTTTATGGTTATGATCACAATTTATGACCTGTGGCTTGCATTTACACTGAGAGCTTATGCACCGGAGACAAATTCTTTCTGTGTCCAATCACACTTGGCCAATAAAGAATCTATCCATCTAGTTGCCTATGGAAATTCTTAATCATCCAGGTCATGGTTTTAGAATCAGGAGGCTGTGAGTTCCATCCTAGGTAGAGGCAGATAGTTCTCTCTCTGGGCATGACAATAATATATTTGGTGAATATAACTCTGCATTGGTAACAGGAAGGGCATTAAACACTCTGCTAGGTCCATTCAATTGCCCAGACTCCACCTTGCAAAGGATTATGGGGTCATTAAAAAATGATGATCCAGGTCATGGTCATCCCAAAGGTGCTTCTTCAAGAGGCAACTGAACTTTCTGGTTTTTCTTTGAAGACATTTTGCTTCTCATCCAAGAAGTTGAAACAGGGCTGAAGAAGCTTCTTGGATGAGAAGTAAAATGTCATCAAAGAAAAACCAGAAAGTCCAGTTGCCTCTTGAAAAAGCACCTTTGGGATATCTATGTAGTTGTGAAATGAATCATGTAGTAGTTAAATGACTCTGGCTTCCCAATTTACTTTGCTTGTTGGAAGCCTATTGTGAAAATTGCAAATGCCAATCAAATGACCCCAGGACAGTGCAATTGTCATAAATATACACCAGTTGCCAAGTGCCTAAATTTTGATCCCGTGACTAGGGTTATGTTGCAACTGTTGTCAGTGTGAGGGCTCTTGTAAGTCAGTTTTTTTCAGAGCCCTAGTAACGATAAATGGTTGCTAAATGATTGACTGTAGATTGAGGACTATGTATAATTGCCTCTCCAGACCAGCTGTTAGAAGGTTATTATATCTCACAAGAGTTAGGCCTCTTTTGAATTAAGGAATAATTATTTGGTTTTGATTACCAACTGGATTGAAAAAGAATAAATGATTCTCACACATCTTTAGATATGGCAACTAGATCTGATTGGGATTTCAAATCCTTTGTGCATTGATTAAGGCTGCCTCTGTACACTCATGTTTCATTATCAGGATTGCATGTGGATTGCATTCCTATTACAATATTTTGAAGGTGAACCATTACGTCTTTTTCATAAGCACTTCTGTTTCTCATGCAATATTCTATCTCAAGTGGAAGTAAAGGTGTTGTTTGAAATGAGAGGTGTAAAGTCTACAATGAAGGGAATAATTCTTTTTTACCCACAAGAGAAGATGTATGTCCAAATACAATTTTCAGGTTTGGCTGTACCAGTCTCATGGTGCAGGACTATGTTAGGAACACACATTGCAGGATTTGAAATATGTCCCTTAAGGATTTAGATTGTCCTCTCTCTAAAGGGGAAACTCAAAAGAAACCCCCTTTCCATTAATTTTCATCCTAGTGGCCCACAAATAGGCAGAGTGACATCTATGCCAAATGCTATTTTACCACTGAAGTTGCAGAAAAATTGCCAATTTTAATTGCCAGTTAAAAAGTTAATTAAAAGAATGTAGAGATAGGATGCAAAGAATCAGCTGTCAGCTGTTTTCTCTGTACATATTTTTTTTCTTTTTTTGTATGGGAAATTTATTTTATTTAAACAATCCCTTTGGCCAATTTTATGGGTAGCAAATAATAGAACATTAATGCTATACACTTGATTAACACCCAATTCTGTGGTTTTAGCAAGAAAAATAAAAAGAGTAAGAGACTATATTGATTGTTATTTCTGTTATAGACAATTGTAAAAAAGCAGGGACAAAACTTCAGAATATGATGTCTTCGATTAGATATCTCTGGAAAAACATAATGATTTCTGGGGAGTAAAACTGGTAATTTAATTGATCAGATCTCCACACCCACACAAAAATAATATCTCAGAAATGTGTTAAACCAATTGATCAATCAAATATTGATTCTCAATGTATTGCTTTGAACAGGAACAAATAGAAAAGGGAAACGGAAGTATGACACCAAGCTTCAGATGATACCAAGCTGCAGGAATAGCCAAAACTCCAGAAGGTAGGCTTAAGATACAGAAAGATCTTAACAAGTCTTGACAGACTTGAACATTGGCCATTATCTAACAAAATGGAATTTAGTGATGAAAAAAGTAAGGTTACACATTTTTCTTTGGCAAGAAAAACCAAATGGTGCCTGACTCAACAGTAGTAACTGTGAAAGAGATCTTGGAGTCCTAGTGGACAATCACTTAAGTATGAACCAGCAGTGTGCTGCAGTTGCCAAAAAGTCCAACACAGTTCTAGGCTGCATTAAAAGAGGGATGGAATCAAGATCTTGTAAAGTGTTAATACTACTTTATAATGCCTTGGTAAGGCCTCACTTGGAATACTGCATCCAGTTTTGCTTGCCACGAGATAAAAAAGATTTTGAGACTCTGGAAAGAGTACAGAGAAGAGCAACTAAGATGATAAGGGGACTGGAGGCTAAAACATATGAAGAACAGTTGCAGGAACTGGGTATGTCTAGTTTAATGAAAAGAGGGACTAGGGGTGACATGAGAGCAGTATTCCAATATCTCAGGGGCTGCCAGAAAGAAGAGGGAGTCAAGCTATTCTACAAAGCACCTGAGGGCAGGATAAGAAGCAATGGGTGGAAACTAATCAAGGAGAGAAGTAGCTTAGAACTAAGGAGAAATTAATAGTTAGGACAATTAATCAGACTTGCCTATAGAAGTTGTGAATGCCCCAACAGTGGCAATTTTAAAGAAGAGATTGAACAACCATTTGTCTGAAATGGTATAAGGTTTTCTATTTCTTCAGCTGGGATTGGACTAGAAGACCTCCAAGGTATCTTGCAACTCTGTTATTCTATTCTGTTCTGTATCAAAATAACATGGGAAACAGGAGCAGAAGAACAGGAGAAAGGTAAGAAATAGGGGTGGGACTCTATCATTCGCATCTTTTTGCTAGAACCAGTTGTTAATATTGTAAACAGTTCAGAGAATTGGTTGTTAGAAGAAATTACTGGCCTAATCCTGTAAGGAAGGCAGGAAGGAAATATTCTGGTGTTGCTTACAGAAACTGTCTCTCTGTTAATCCTTATTACATTCTTGGCAGGACTAGACTTCCTGTCTCAGGAATGTCTCTGGAGTTTTTTCCCCTCCTTTTCCTGGTACTTTGCTTGTGTGGAGCAAAATTACAATGGCACTAATTCAAAATTACAATGGCACTGAAAAAAGTGACTTATGACCATTTTTCACACTTACAACTGTTGCAGCATCCCCACAGTCATGAGAGGCCAGGAGAGGACATGCGTGCCTCGATGTGATATTAAACTGGCCACACCCAGCCAACAACATGACCACCATGTCATTGTCCACCCAGTCACATGACCACCAAGCCACGCCCATCACCTAAGCCATGCCCACAGAACCAGTTGTTAAAAATGTTGAATCCCACTCCTGGTAAGAAATGTCTTCAAAAGTTAGTAACAACAAATGTTAGGAACTGGAAACTAGTCCTGTAATGTTCTTGAAAAAGGAGAAGCAGAAAAAAAATTATCAAAGTTGAATTTCCTGGTGAATTGGCATTTTTATCACATCGGCCAGATGTTGACACAGCTGGGCTAGAGAAGTTGTAGTGATGGATAAACACTGTGTTGCCAACAGGTGGCTGGGGATTTAAATAACCCCTATGGAGTAAGATAGAAAGCAGATGATAGTTGTTGGAGCCATTCCTAAATTATACATATCATGTATTTCTTTTTAAAATATTTTAAGTAACACTTTAAATGGCATATTTGGTGATCACTCTTTGCACAATTTTATAATTGGTGGTAACATCTCCAATTTTACACTGTCCAAGATGCATTCAGATTTATTTTATTTTATTTATTTTTTATTTTGTCAATTGCTTACAAGATAATAGGTATAAGTAAAATATAGTTATGAATACATGGATACATATAAGAAAAATTAAAAAAATATAAAAGAAACAATAGGACAGGGATGGTAGGCATGTTGGTGCGCTTATGCATGCAAGCTAATGTAATGTAATGTAAACCAGTTAATGCATCCAGCTGCCTTTGAAAGAAGCAATGAAATATTTGTAGAAAAACATGTTATTATTTATTTCAATTTTATCCTGCAACAATCTTGTGACTCAGTGGTTAGAAAGTCACATTCAAACACTGTCCTCAACAGAATTAACATATTAAATCAGAAAAAGAGGAACTAAAATAGGGGAGAAAAATAGAATTAAAGAATAAATTAAATGGAAAGCAGGGGAGAAAAATAAAAACAACTTGCCATCTCAATCAGAAAAAGAGGAATTAAATTAGGGGAGAATCAGAGGTGTAAAAACACTCCATTTTTAATAACTTCCTAAAGGCTACTACAAAGGAGGAAGAGTGCAATTTTAGTGGAGACGCAGACAGCCTTTATTTTGATCACTGAATAATAAAATACATTCAATAAGACAAAGTAAGGTTAACCTCTGATATCAACAGCTACTGGCAACTTTGCCCAAAATTTATGAGCAAAGCTTACCCTTAATATAGCCATGTTTGCTATTTTTAAAGAAAAAGATTTGTCTTGGTGATGTAACAAACAACACAAACAACAAAAATAACCCAAGCGTCCTAGAAATTCAGATGAAAAAGGGGTGAGCAGCGAGTGGCAAATGTCCTTGTACAAGTGGCAAGACCGAAGAACGTGAACGTTAGTGTCTGCAGCACCTGAATCCCAGGGACAGTATCGGTTTTCATAAGGAGCTTTTCCTATAGTCAGCTTTCCTTTGGTTGTGGGTGCATGAAATCAAGCTAAATATAAAGCTCTCCTGAATTTGGAAACTGTGATGTAATATAAATAGGAAGCTGGTGCAGGAGCTGCCATAAATTTTGGTTACAGTCCTTGAGGCAAAACCACAAATGGAACCAGAATTTCCATTGCTAAGTAAAGCAATTAAGCACCCGTTTTTATGACCTTTTAGAAATTGTTAAGTGAATCATGTGGTTGTTGAGTGAATCCAGCTTCCTGCACTGATTTTGCTTGTCAGAAGCCAACTGAGAAGATCGCAAATGGAGATCACATGATCTCAGTGTGCTGCAATGATGGCTGTTGGCCAATATTTTGATCATATCACTGTGAAGACATTGTGATGGTTGTAAGCACCAGGACCAGAAATAAAACCCCTCCCAGTGCCTTTTTAACTTCAAACAGTTGGTCAACAAATGGTTGTAAGTTAAGGACTACCTAATATTTACAAATACGTTGTGAGAGAAAGCAGCAATTTCTGGGTTTCTCTGTCTAAGATCCTTTGCCTTATTATGGATTACTTGATTTAATCCTAAAGTGAAGATGGCATTCCTGGAAAAGGAACAGAGGCTCAATTTCTCTTGGACAGCTGGTTCCCCAGAAGATTTGTAGTTGTCTCCCCATATTAGATCGCTCAGTCCACCAGGACTGCAGTATAGTTTTAACTAGTAAGTGAAGATATTTATCCAGAGATGAGATTCCAATTTACTGACTCCTGCTTCCTGTCGAAGAACTGCATTTAGGACACAGCGGGTTACCTGAAAGATACTTCTTTAAAATGTTGTTTGAATTCCTTCTAAGGTATTCATGCTGTTATATTTGAACCCCATATAGCCATGAACCCCATATAGCCATGATGAAGCTTTAGCTTCAAACAATTTAAGTTGCAGCAGGGATAAAACTGTGTCCAACTGGCAAAATAATCAGCCTGAAGAGCGGAAACAGATCTCTGTGCATTATTAAGTATGGAAACCAAGTGGACATTTCTGCTTCCTGAAGCTCAAAAAATGCCAACAGACTGCCCACCTAAGTTCCATCTTCTTTTCTGTTTTGGACATTTGGAGAAAATGAGAATCATAGTTTAGAATGATTTATTATTAATTCCTACTTTGTAGAATAATGAGGAAATGATCTTCAGGCTCCTTTAAGGTCAATGGAAGTCAAGGACAGAATTACTCATCAGCATACATTGATAAATTGATATATCTATGGGCTAATTTGGGAGGATGGAAGATAGAATTATTTAAATGAAGAACCAATGTGTTTATATAATCATCAAACAAAACTGGAGCCAATGGGGAGCCTGTTTCACAGCTTTGGTGGTGCTTGAGGAAGCAGTGTCTCTCAAATATGTGGGACAATGTAGATGCCAGGGTTTCAACTTACTCCAAAGCAATCAAAACTTTGAGGCATAGAGTTTCCTCAAAGTATAACTTCATTTGGGATATCATATTAGCACAGCTAGTGAAAATCTGACTCTGAAGGACCCAGGGTTTCCCCCACCCAAATCAAAGCACAAAGTTCTTGCCCTCCAGATCACATGTCTATGACATGGACCAATAAGGTCGTAATCCCAACTATGGCTGGCTTTGGTCCATGCCCTTCCAACACCTGACAGAACGTCTTTGGTTCCCACAAAAAAGAATATATAGCTATTTTGGCTATATATCCCCCCAGCTATCTCTCCCTCCCTCCTTGCATTCATACAGCTCCACTTGGCCTCGCTGTGGCAGCCCTGAAGATGCTCCCAAAATGGCTTCAGGGCTAACCCTCCACTACTATCCCTCCACTATTTAACAGACTGGGAAAATATAGTTGGTGGAAGTGCTGAGCATAAACGATTGTATAAAGGTTAATACAGCACTTGCAATTTTATTCAGGGATGAATCAGTAACCACAGCAAGGCTTGCAAAATAGGTCCAATGGTGTGTGGGAATGACCTTGGGCATAGGGTGAATTGATGCAGGAAATGGTCAATAAAAGGCAGTTGAGGCCACAGCAGGACTGTGGATGGCGTAAACATCTCAGAAGAAACCCTCCCTAGTTTCTTGGGCTGTAAGAGGATGTTGGGAGAAATGTTCTTCCAGACTAGCAATGTAACTTTAACATAAAATAACACAGAATTAACTCATCTGGACAAACTTTCTGTTTGCTCTACCTTCCAAGGCTGACAATTGATATAATGTTCTTCCAATGTCAGAAAAGCATGGATCCCTGCATTCTGGACTTATTGTAATTTCCAAGTAGTCTTTAAAGGCAGCCCTTTGTAAAAACATGGCAGTAGACTATGCTCATAGTGTTGAGAACATGAGTTACTGTCTCACTGGGTCCTCCAGCACCAGGTAAGGATGAAATTGATGCACCAGCCAAAGATGGGCAGAGGCCTCCTGAACCATGGACTTCATCAGCTGTTCAAATAGGAGCTCCATGGAGAGAAGAATCCCCAAACCATGTCTTGCTCCTGTCCATTCAAGGATAACAATGACATCCTAGTAGAGTCCATATTTGTCTCTCATCCAGACTCTTCCAGTCTCCAGAGGCTGGAACAGAACATCAATGTTGTTTATTCCACAGCCCAGGATAGTGAGGTATAATTGGCCTCATTTGTCTTACATTTTCCAAGGTTCTGTATTTACTTTATTCTGGAGACTTAGCTGAAATCCCTGTAATGTGTGTTTCCTTGAACTTGCCTCGCTGCATGGGGCTTAAGGCAGAGACACCCACTGTCTTGAATAATGTGCAAAATAAACACCCATGGCTAAATGGAATTCAGGAGGATCTCTTTAAGGATGTATGTGATCCTCTAAAGCCATAAGTGTGTAATGAGTTAAAGCCCTATTCTTAGGCTGGTAAGGATCTAACTCTGCTAAGAAAAAGATAAGGTTTCTGACCATTCAAGGACCTCAAAGTAGATTATGCTAGTTATAGCTATATAAATCCATAGAAGCACAATTTAAGTCTCCCTTGGTTGTTTTATGCATTCTTCATCTACTACTCATGAACACTTCATGGTCAGTCAGCCTTCAATGATGGACTGAGCAGAAAAAGCTACCATTATTGGTGACTTCCAAACCAGTTAAATTATAGTTATTTGTTTGAAGACTGTATGAGGTGAGAAAGAGAGAGAGTGGAAGGAAGGAGAAGGAACATGAAGGAAAAAGACAATTGTAGGAAACAAAGGTGGTCTCAAAATGAGTTGGTGTGATGCAACCTGATGCAACCTCTGTCATTACATTCTTGCATCCTGAGGCAAGCTTGTGTCTTTTGTGTCCTGATACCACTTAATTTTTTAAATTTTTTATTAAATGTATGTGCCTCCCATCTCGCTATCCAGAATAATTCTGGGCAGCTTCTGATACATTTCTAATAACACATTTTTCTCAGTTTATACCTTGCTCCAAGCTGCTTTATTTGAAAAAAATAAGAACAAAAGTGACATTTAATATCAAAGAGGAGCTGAATAGAAGAATAATTTGGGGTTCCAACCTGAGCTGGGTTTGTGCAGGAATAAATAAAAATGAAATCCAGACTGCTGCGAAGAAAAATAATTGTTTATTCCCAAAAGCAAAGATGGCAACTGCAGAGAAAATGGGGTACAGAGAGATTGTTTTATAGGGGAGCTTGTCCTGGGTGTGGAAGTGTGTATGTGGTTCTAAGTTGACACTTGATGGATATGTCTGTGTGCGTGTAGGTACATGTCATCTATGATGTTTATTTATTCTTGTGAACATGTAGTTCCACTGGGAGACAGTTTTAATGAACTCTATTGGTGTTTACAGACCTTCTCCTTTGATGTGTGGATTAGGTCTGGGTAACTTATTTGGGGGCTTAAGGAAGTTTGAGAAAATGATCCCCTCCCCCATTTGCTATTTCAGCTTCATTGACAATTATCTAGTGGAGATGCTGATTCTTAGACCATTGTGGATTTTATTAATATTGAAGAGAAGATGGAGACAGTATAGGGAATAAAATATATTTTGATATAAAAGTTCTCACAATACATACATTTTTTCATTCTGGGCTAGCCTACTTTCTGCACCACACATTTTCCCACCTGTGACTCCAGGGTATTTCTTAGACCCATATGTGGCCTTCAGATCACATAAGTTGATCTTTCCTGAGGTAAATCAAGGAAGATATGGACAAGAATGGAACAATTCTGTTTCTCTTATTATGGGAATTACTAAGGAGAAAAATAAATATCTTCCTCCCTCCCCACCTCCCCTCACTCCTGCTTCTCTCATTTCTGAGACCAAATGAAGAAAAACTCAGGATGTCAATGTCCGAATGACAAGAAAGACCTTACATTTTGTATTTGTCTTGCCATCAACCCTTCAGCAATGCATCTTGGCCCATCTTGTAATCGCTGAGCAGAAATGAAAAGCTCAATCAAAACATTCTGGATTAGTACAATGGAAAATTTACAGTTTCTTTGAAACCCTCATCCAATACTATTGTTACATTGAATTGAACTTTGTAGGTCTTTGGCATAATCACATCCTTTTGTATAGCAATTTTCTCTGGAAATGTGTTCCATAGAAACCTGTTGGCTTTGGGCCTATGAGGCAATTTAGACTATAAGGAGGAAGCGAAAAAGAGAAGTTCATTTTTCACTTGTTCTGCCAGCCTCCTGTTGAACTTGTCTCCTTGGTATATTACTTCCAATTCCCACTTCCTCTCTGAACTAGTGCGTTTGTGCTCTGACTCCCCCATATTGTCCTTTTGGAGACTTACAGAAGACAGAATCTACATGATTTTTCTTTCTGATACATTAACAAAAATAAAAAAGATGTATAGATGGAAAAGGATATAAGGTGTTGAACATCAACCATAAACTATACTAATCTGCATCAGTTGAGACAGCAATTGGACCAGTATCAATTTGAACACTCTGTGTAGCATTTGCAGAAATAACCTGAGTTCTTGTTTATGAATAAAGTTATTCACACTAATAGGATTTCTACAGAACTAATTTGCCTGGCCAGGATAGAAGAATCATTGATGATTTGGAATAATTGTGTTGGTGAAGACTTCTGAGAATACTATGAACAGATAAGAAAACAAAGGGGTCATCAAAACAAATCAGACTTGAAGAACAAATGAAGCACAAATGATCTGGCTTCGCACATTATCCTGTAAACCGCCTTGAGTTGACATGTGTGAATAGGTGGCAATATAAATTTTCTAAATAAATAAATAATGTGAAGACTTTCTCTCTGGAAATGGTTCTAATGCTGGGAAAGGAAAGAAGAGGATGATGAAGAGCAAAGCATTCAGTTCCAGTGGCAATGGAAAACCACTGGAAGACCTGAAGGATTAGGTTAAGGATATAGTCATGGAAAAGATGTATCTAGATGATCACCAAGAGTTGACATCAACTTGGTGGTTTGTAACCAACCAAATAACCAGCCAGCCAGCCAGCCAACCAACCAACCAACCAACCAACCAACCAACCAACCAACCAGTTAATTTGCCCTGAAGATAAAGATATAAAATGAGTCAATAACTTAGCCAAAAGTCAAAGACCAACATATATAACATGTCAAGGCTTCAGGTCTCATAACTCACAAAGAGTCAAATAACCATCTAGGAAGTTTAACATAAGAGAAACAGCAACAGAAAAGTCAGCAATGCTGACTGCTAATATAGCATGCTCGGTTTCTTTTTGTCATTACATGTTAGTATATGAAGTAGAGAGCATGAAATTTTCGTGGGAAAAGCATTTACAAAGCAAATTATCCTCTTGAATTTATGATATAATTCAATGGCAGACTAGTAATATTGATATTTTGCTTGATACAGAGCAGCAGATGAGAGGTTCTTGACTTTAGATGTCAGCACTCCAGCAGGATGCTTTTAGATGCCTAGAACAGTTGTTCTAGCTACTAGAACAGGGCTGTCAAATGTATGTGTCATCATGGTGTTGTCACGTGATGTATCAGGACTTTTTCCCCCTTCACTAAACCGGGCAGGAGCAGGGCCAGCACATGACACATCTGGCCCGTGGGCTGCGAGTTTGACACCCCTGCACTAGAACATCAAATGAGAAGAAACCCCCCCTTCCTACTAGTACTGATGATGTTACTGTGCTTGGTAATGAAATGTCTGCAAGAAAACAACCAAGTTCAGAGAGCATCAAGGACCAAAAAACCCATAAAGGAAGTGGCTACTTAGGAACCAAACCTAGGTTGCTATTCTTTTCCCCCATTTGGATTAGGCCTGGGTTATTTATTTACTTAATTATTTCCCCATGACTGGGAAACCATAAACTGTTGCACTTAACCTTTAAGGAGGAAGAAGAAAATAAAAGAAGAATCATATAATTATATAATAGATAGGTTATCTCAGAAACACACAGAGGCATAGAGATTTACTCAACCTTTAAATTTGCCACTCAACTATTGACTGATGGGAAGGCGACATTCTTGTTTCATTAACAAGAAAATTAGACAGTTGCTTCAATATAAGGCAATAAGACTCTCTTAAATGACAACATGGGTTGTGTAGTCTACACCTTTTAAAAACAGAGCTGTTTTGAAGCAAAAGGAGAACACAACTTGTACTCATTTTTCTTTTTCTGTTCTATTTCTCAGTGGAAAGCTGCATATTTACTCGATGCACACATATGTCCATACACACTCTGAAGTCTTTCTTTAATTAAATAAATAGTCCTTTAATCAACTAGGTACTTAAAGCTCTAGGGATAAATGTTTGCTCCAATGCTCTTTTCCTTGGAATTATGGATCTTGTAATTACAGATCTGTCAAAAGTGACCTCAGCTGCACAGAGAAACTTAAAATGAAAACACTTCCTGTGGGAAAAGAGAGATATAAATGGGATTTTGGAATGTCACATTTTTCTTTCACTGTGTAAGCAATATTAAATCTCCCCTCATATAGACATTGACTTTTTTAAATTATGCACCACTGTTACCTGCTTGCATGTTGCTAGGTTTTCATCATTAATATTGTCTATTACAGTAATTAGAGTTTATTTATTATGATTATTTTAACAGAAAATATGCAGGAAATTATATCTTTGTAATTTTTTATTCCCTGGGAGGAGAGGTCAAATGAAACTAAAAAGCATACTTAAAAAATCTGATGAAATCTGACTAACAAATGACTATACACAAAATGCCAATAGTTGAATTTGTTTTCACTTAATTTTGCTGGTACAAAACCCAAAGAAATAATGATAAACAGGTAGCAAGTAACATTTACAAGTCTAATTTTAAAAATAGGGGGTTGGATTGCAATTGATGTTCTTTGCTGTGCCTGAACATTTGATTTTTAAATAGTTATTATAATATTAATATTAATGTAATATCAATAGGAAGATTAGGACATTAACATTCTCTATAATGATTACATTACAAATTTATATAGTGACAACTTCTAGATTTTCAAAATGAAGATTTGAATAAATAAATAAATAAATTTCTGCATGGCTTAGTTTCCCTTAAACTAGATATAAATGTTCAGGATTGCACATGTCTTTTTAAAAAAAAATTAGAAGGTCTAAAATTAAACACAATTCAACACCATCAATTTAACCCAAGGGAAGAAATCATAATATAAATTAGCTGCTGTAATAAGCTATGACATCAGCAGCCTGGAAACAATGGAAAATGATACTAGCACCATTCAACTGGCATCAAGGAGGCCAATTGATGAATTTCTAACATTGTTCTATCTAACATATGTTTTCCTGAACCTTCTTGTTTTGAATAAATCATAATCATGCAGGCTCACACAATATGCCTATCCATAAAGCCTTGTTTAAAAACACTAACGAGCTGTACAGTATTGTATTTATTTATTATTTATTTAATGCATTTATATTGCCACCCATCTCACTAAACGTGGCTTTGAGCAGCATAGAGCCAATAGTGAAAACAATATTGCAACTATTAAAACACTTTAAGAATGAATAAAAATATTATTAAGATAATACAAACAAGATACAAACACACTTGCCCAAAAAAGAATTCTATTCTATTCTATTCTATTCTATTCTATTCTATTCTATTCTATTCTATTCTATTCTAAGATTAGGCAAGAACATCCATCTAAACACAGTAAAACTACTAATGAGACCCTCAAGGTTGCTAGAAGACTACATATTCAGAGATTTCTGAAATTCTGTGCTTAGTTGAAAGGGGACTATTTTTAAAAAGTGGGATTCAGATTCAAAGAGAAACACCCTTTAACAGTCTCTCCATCCAACTATCCCAAAGATGATTTTTCAAAAGGCAACTGGACTTTGTTTTTTCCTTGAAGATGTTTTTGCTTCCCATCCAAGAAGCTTCTTTAGTTCTTCAAAATAGGATGAGGTTAAGACTGCTATGCATATTGCTAGACTTCCTGGAGGAAATATGGATATAAATCTAAGAAATAAATTCCATTCCTTTGACCAGATAGATGGTGAAGGTGATCATGGTGGAACAAACTACAGAGAAAATATAACAATTATATTTTTTCATACTAGGCATATCTAAGGGACAGATATTCTACATTATGGCTGAGTTTTAGGAAGCTATTTCCTGCCCCTTGGAAAGATTTATCCTTTTATTAGATTTTCATTATTTTTTTTAAAGTAAGTCTCTTTGAACCAATGTTTTACTTCTCTACCCATTGAATATGAAGTAGGAAACGAATGGGAGACATAACAAAAATTATATGATCCCATTAATACGACTGGCTGTATTTTGTGAGATTAAATAAGCCTTGTTCAGCATTTTATAGCTTTTGAAAACTCTACAATCAGGACCATCTAGGCTATAAAGATAACTCTTGGCAAGTGCTTGCAGTGATAAACATATAACTCAAAGCTTGCCCGAAATAATGCTGGCCCATTTACTAACAAAGAAGCCAATCATGACAGTGAAGGGAATAGCAAAGGGGAGGCTGGAGAATGGATACTCGTTAAAAAAGAACAGCTTTCATTTTTTAAATAGATAAACATCTTCATCCTAAAAGACCCACCAGTCTTTTGTCAAGCTGTATTTGAAACAAGACCTACCATGCTTAGCCATGAGATTATTTTAGTCAAGCATTGCTGATGTGCTGCCACCAAACAATTTGGGCTAAGACTTCCCAAATTCCCAGCAAGATGGAGCACAATGTGTTCAGACCATGCACCTCCATTTGGTTCCTCGACAGCCTACACATTAGGTAGCTGGATACAGAAGCAAGTGGACTTCAAGTTAAAGCTCTGTCTTCTTATCAATTGGCTTTCAACATTTCTTTCAAAAGATAAGTAAATTCTGATGAAAATTTCAGAGTCCTTGCTTTTATTGATGGATGGAATACCTCTAGGTGTCTGCCAAAAAAATGTTCTCTCATGTCCCTAGCAATTTATCTCCCTGACTTTCAAATTGTAGTACATTAAAAGGAGAACTTCATGAGGCAATTTCTCTCAGGAAACTCTTTCTGATTCAAAGGTGTGGTCAGTCAAGGAGACATCAAAACAAAAGAAAGAATGTGCAGCATTAAGAACGATCATAGCAATCATGACCTCTGCCACCTCTATATGTGAAGGAGGTTAAAGAAAAAACCACCACAAGAGTTTAGAGTGGCACTTCAGATTCCAGTGAGAAGCATTTCTTAAAAGGACAGCTGGTTCCATTAGAATTGAAATGATAATAATCAGGATCAAGGGATTATTAGCTGAGATCCTAGTTTAAACTTCTGTAGATTTCTCTGTCTCACTTGGGACATGTAATACTGGCATTATACTAGTGCAGCAATATTAGTGCGGTTATACCTCCCAAATGAATTTGATGGTGAAACAGCCCCTCCTCCTCCTCCTCCTCCTCCCCCTCCTCCTCCCCACTCTTCTCCAAAACAAATGGTCAGGGCTATACTGAAGCATTCTTCCATCATTTTGAACAGGGGAGAGATATATGTAATTGTGTTTCATTGTAAAGTGCTCTCTCCAGGAGTCTAGAACTGACCTGATTTACCATGTTTCAGTTAAAACCCAAAGGAATCTCACAGCAAGGAAACCTCCCTAATTAGTCTTTTGCAGTTCAAGACTGGAAGTTGTTATAAGCCAAGCCAAGCCAAGCCAAACCAAGTAAACACCTGCCATTTCTACCACCTTGCAACAACCCAGTATGTAGAACTTTGGGAGACCTAGAGAATATCGTGCAAGTCTCACAATACATTTCTCCCCCATCATAGCCCAAGAAGCTAGGGAGGATCCCTTCTGAGATGTTTGCTATGCACCATTCCTTTTATAGGCTAAGTTTCTTAGACAACCATTTGTCCTGACTACAGCTCTTCCTCTTGTCTCCTAAGGTCATTTGCTCATAAGCTGCATTAACAGATGGATACAGGCAAGATCAGGTGAGGTACTAATACCACTCTATAAAGCCCTAGTAAAACCACATCTAAAATACTGCATCCAGTTTTGGTCACCACACTATAAGAAAGATGTTGAGACTCTAGAAAAAGTACAGAGAAGAGCAACCAAGATAATTAGGGGACTGGAAACTAAAACATACAATGAATGGTTGCAGGAACTGGACATGGCTAGTCTAGTGAAGAGAAGGACCAGGGGAGACATAAGAGAAATCTTGTAATATTTGAGGGGCTGCCACAGAGAGGAGAGGGTCAAGCTATTTTCCAAGGCACCTGAAGGCCAGACAAGGAATAATGGATGGAAACTGATCAAGGAGAGATTCAACCTGGAAATAAGGAGAAATTTTCTGACAATGAGAACAATCCACCAATGGAGCAACTTGTCTTCAGAAGTTGTGGGAGCTTCATCACTGGAGGCTTTCAAGAAGAGATTGGACTGCCATTTGTCAAAAATGGTATAGTCTCCTGCTTGGGCAGGATGGGGTGGAATTGAACTAGGTGACCTACAAGGCCCCTTCCAACTTTGTTAATCTAATCTAATCTAATCTAATCTAATTTAATCTACTCTAATCTAATCATTATATCTATTTGGATACATAGCAAACATTTCATAAGGGACCCTCCTTACTTTCTTAGGCTATAAAGGTGATGGAGGAGAAATGTACTTTGAGATTTTCAGGATTCTATTAATGTAACTTTACAATAAAGATAGAACTAGTACTTCTGGTGTCCTTCTTGTCTGGGTACATCAGAAGGCTAACATTGGAGAAAGGTGTCACTGATTGAACAAAAGAAGTTCGCATTTTGTTCTCTGTTCCATTTGCAAATCTTACAGAAGTTAACTAATTGCCAACATTTTTTGCCTCAAAATATTTGAGTTGACTTGTCCAACTACTCTTGAATTTTATATTGCTTGTGCAAAATGGATGTGATGGAATATGGCAAGGAGCTGGATTCTAAGGAGGGAAGAGGTGAGTTTCAGAAGAATACAAATGGTTCAGATATGTGTGAAAGAAAGAGGATGAGGACAGCTCCTTTCTAATAGTTCACATAGTATACTGTAGATGCAGATAGTAGAGTCATCAGTCTGGCATGATTTTTATCTATAGGTATGAAATAATAGAGAACTCAGTTTGGGAGAATCACCATGTATCACTCTTGGTTTGTGGCCTGACAGTGGAAAACAGGATTCATGTTAAGAAATCTTCGTCAAAAGGGATCAACCAGCAGGCTGACGTAGAGACAGTAAGAAGAGTCTCTACCAAGGCAGTGGTCAGATAAATGAGACCTGAGTCCAAGGCAAGAACATAGCATGGGTACATGTTTCAAACAAGCCCTATGTGTAGTTCACACAAAGATAAAGGAAATTTATATATAGTTTTATAATATAATAGAGCTAGCACTTCTGAAGAACGGTTGCTGGAATTGGGTATGTCTAGTTTAATGAAAAGAAGGACTAGGGGTGACATAATAGCATTCTTCCAATATTTGAGGGGCTGTCACAAAAAAAGAGGGAGTCAAGCTATTCTCCCAAAGCACCTGATGACAGAAGAAGAAGAAGCAATGGGTGGAAATTAATCAAGGAGAGAACCAACCCAGACAGTTAGAACAATTAATCAGTGAAGCAAGTTGCCTCCAGAAGTTGGGGTGCTTCAACACTGAAGGTTTTAAAGAAGAGATTGGACAACAATTTGTCTGAAATAGTATAGGATCTCCTGCTTGATCAGGGGTTGGATTAGAAGACCTCCAATGTCCCTTCTGACTCTTTTATTCTGTTGTGTTATACCATAAAGTTGCTTTGACCTACATGATATTAAAAGGTGGTATTCAGGCAGTTCTGACAGGTACTGGAAAACTGGTAGTGAAAATTTTGAGTAGTTCAGAGAACCGTCAAATATCATCTCTGACTGGCCCCACCAACCCCATCTATTTGCTGCCACCCGAGTCCCAGCTGATCGGCTAGGTCTTCTTTTGTTGCCCTGCACAGGAGAACAGAACTGGAAAGCAGGTTAATGGGGTGAGGAGGGAATGGCGACTTTACAGTATCCTTCCCCAGGAGTGGGGTGGAAATGGGGATTTTACAGTATCCCTCCCCTGCCATGCCCACCAAGCCACGCCCTCAGAACCGGTAGTAAAAAAAATTGAATATCACCACTGATGATATTGGTTCCCTAGTCTGATCTACCTTGAAGTGCTGATGATTTAATAATGAAAGCTAAATATGCAAGCCAGATTTTGTCTCTCATGTTACTGTTCTTGCTGTTAGAATCCTCAAAATTTAGCTTTAAATCAATAATGTGGAAGAATGAAAGGAAGGAATTCAAAGATTAATACTACCATAAAAATACACATTCCAGAGAAACACAGATAAAATCCTTGATGTAAAATAATCCCTGATTTTCTCTCTTGCCCTCACTACAAGGGTTCATGCAAAGCCAATAACTTTGTTTGCATTTTACAAATTAGCAGATGGTTCTTTGATACTAAGGGGTGGGGGGGAAGAGACCATTGTACCAATGATCTCTTTAAATTGCCACTCTATTTGTGGGCAGAAAGATTGGAGGATTCCATTATTGAATTTCCCCAAATAGTTCTTTGAAATGAAAGAAGTTTAACGAGGAAATGTCCTCCCTCTAGGTCAGAGAGGGGCAGCCAAATGATCCAGGGTGACAAATGACCTTCAGTGTCCTTCAATATTGCTAGAGCCATTAAGATTAATTTAATATCATTGGTTTAATCAGAATAAAAATTATTCAAATTACATTCCATCAATAGCCACATTTATTCCATCTACTACTTAGAGTTGACCTATCTACTTTTGGAGGGCATCCCTGGCACATCATTCAAAAGGCCAAGGGCAAAACAACATAAATTGTGTTGCTGTTAGGTTTGAAGGAGTGCTCTGTCTTGTAAGAAAATACTGTTCCTTGCAGCAAATCTTTAAAACACTTCAAAATCTCATTTAATCCCCACAATGAGATTTGCGTGTAGGTAAGATCAGTCTCCCAAACAATTGATCGAATGCCTTCTCATTTTACAGTGCGGGGGGGGGGGGTTTAAAAGAGCAGTGAAGAAACATTTTGCTACCTGGAATGCAGCTTGTCATTCCCTGACCTACTTTTGTACAATCTCAGGGCAGGAAAGGCGTGCTGGTGTTGATGCTGTAACTTGAGCTGGCACAAGGATGGATGAGGCAATCATAGATGAGTGGAATTTTGGCACTGCTGAATTCAAAAACCTGGCTGGCAGGAAAGCCAACTGGGAGGGTTGTACAGAATACAAAACAACAGAGTTGAAGGGACCTTGGAAGTCTTCTACTCCAACCCCCTCTCCATACCATTCTGGCCCAATGATTGTCCAAACTCTTTTTAAAACTCCACTAATGGAGCACCCACAAATTCTGAAGGCAAACCATTCCACTGGTTAATTGTTCTCATGGTCAAACAGGTTGACAGATATTGGAAGACTGTTATCACATCATTCCTAATCTTTCTGTTTGTTAGACCAGACATACCTAGTTCTTGCAAACGTTCATCATACGTTTTAGCCTCCTAATCACCTTGCTTTTCTCTGCATTCTTTCTAGAGTCTCAGCATTGTTTTTATATTATGGGGACCAAAACTGGGCACTGTATGGTCTTACCTGTGCAGTATAAAGCAGTAAAAACACTTCACATGTAGTAAGGTGAAATCTTCACATGTAGTGAAGTAAAGAATGAAAAAAATGCTGAATCTTTCCTCCCAAGTCTATAGCATTTGTCAGGGAGTCACATGTATCAGTAGGAGTATGCAGAATTCTTGATTTGATTATGGGTTTCCTAGCAATGGCTTTAATGGCCAGAGATTGCATATGGTATGTCTCTGCCTCTGTGAAGTCCATAATTCCCAGCCAAATTATTTTGGACAATCTTAAAAGCATCTTTCTCCATTCCTGGAAGGAGGAAAACAGTTGAAATATTTTTCTTTAAAAGAAAGCTAATATTTTTCCTCAGAGAGAAATAGAAACAGAATTAGAATCAAAGTAGTTTGAAAATGGAAAACGGCTGCAGGATTTGGCTAGTCTAAAGAAAAGCAGAATTAGGGGTGACATGAAAGCAGTATTTCAGTATTTGAGGGGCTGCCACAAAGAACAGGGGAGTGCAGGACAAGAAACAATGGTTGGAAACTAACCAAAGAGAGAAGCAATCTGGAATTAAGGAGAAACTTATTAACAATGAGGACAGATGGACTTCTGGTGGCATTTTCGTTAATGATGGATCAGACCATGATCGTGCATGGCTTTGATCCGTGTTTACCTTGTTGGAAGGGTCCCTACAAGGACTGGAGTCATCTCACCCACCTCAGAGGGGTGGGGGAAGAGGGGAGACCACCAGCTGGGCTGAAGGGAGCTGTATTTCCCCTCCCTAGCTGGGAATTACTCCCCTGGAAGAACAGGGAGAAATGGCAATTTAATGGCTGCCCTGAAGACGGAAAGCTACAGGGACTTAAGCATGTGCTGGAGAGGTGAAGTGGTGAGTGACTTGTAATCAGATTGATTGATCAGAACTGGATTCCTTCTTAACAACCCAAGAAGCAGAAAGAAAGAGCCCTTGCTTAAGAGTATCACAGTGGCAAACAGAAAATAAGAGGAAAATATAAGGTATTATATTTAATACCTATATAAGGTATTATATTATATTATATTGGAGTATAAAAAGCTACAACGAAATTAGAAACTAAATCTGGAATAATATATATAATTTGGCATTAATTAGTCATTGGATAAAATGCTGGACTTGCCTGGAATTGACTATTTTTAACAAAGCTAATAGTGGAAATGGTTGGAAAGTAATGTTAATATAATTGAAGAGAGAAAAGAAAATAACTTTGAAAAGTGGAAAGTGATACAGAGCGCCATCTAAGGGTTAAAGAATTTTTCCGACACAATTTTATGGAAAATTACTGGTCTTATAATTGTTATGAGATAAAAGACTAATAAAACAACAAGAACCCCGGAAACTTAAAAGGGGAGGGGAGAAATTGTATTAAAAGGATATACGAATGCAATTTCTGGGACTGTTGGGTGTTGACTGTGACAAAGAGAAAGAAGGATTAATTAAGGAAAAAAGATAAAAGGAGACTTTTGGCAAAGATTGCAACAAAAGATTTTGAATTTTAAAAACAGATTTAAAAAATTGAAGAAATAAGCAAAGACTTCAAGTTGGAATTGCAAATTGTAAGAAGAATGCTGAAAGAAAGAAGGGAATTATTGGATATAAATGGAAAAAAAGAAATAATAATGGCGATGCAGTTTGTAGAAGAAGAGGTGGAGTTAAAGGAAGAGGAAAGTGACTCAGATGAACATGGAGAAC
>BHFT01073856.1:0-22193 GCA_004320025.1 Laticauda laticaudata | reverse complement strand
TTGTCCAATGTATGTGGCTGGGCAATTGTTGCATGGTATTTCATAAACTCCTTGGTATTCTAGCTGGATCTTGTCTTTGGGGTTTCTTGGGATGTTGGCTATTTTTTGGTCAGTGCCGAAGGCTGTCCTGATATTGTGTTTGTGGAGAATTTTGTCGATTTTGTCTGTGGTGCCTTTGATATAGGGGAGGAGTATATAATATCCTGGTATTTGGGCAAAGGTAGTGGGAAAATCATCCACTTGACATATACAACATAGGCCATGTCAAAGTGTAGCAAAAAGTGACAATACTTGACTACAGATACAGTTGTCCTATTCTGATGGATGACAGTATAGAAACTGGGAACAAGCAATAATGTAATAGCAGGAGACAGCAGAGGGAGCAATTGCCCTGAAAAAAATGGTATAGCAATGGCAGGTTGATGTCCAAAGGAATATGGGAAACACCATATCTTTGCATGAACTAATGATCCTCTATCTTAGGTGACCTTCATTTTGGGAAGAAATATCTTAAATATTTTCCATCTGAAATGCTGATTTATTTTTCATTGGATTTGTGAGGGCTACAGGTTGTCTCAGCTTTTCAATGTTGAAATATCTTAAACAATTCAAAGAATTGGTTTTTTTTTAATTTTTGAGACTTGTTCCTGCAGCCATTTTTATGCTTCATTAAAATTTTTAAAAAACATCAAAAAAAATAAAAGGATGGTCCCGTATACTTTTGAATCTCTAAAATCCATTTCCTGCACATTATGGGCTAATTCAGATGCAGGAATCCTCTGAATCCAGAAAGAACACTGTGTCAACTTCTGACACATGAAACAAAGCAGTGGTGAGATTCAAAATTTTTTTAGAACCGGTTCTGTGTGTGTGGTATGGCTTAGTGAGCATGGCTTGGTGGGTGTGGCAGGGGAAGGTTACTGCAAAATCCCATTCCCTTCCCACCTCACTAACCTGCCTTCCAGCTCTGTTCTCCTGTGCAGGGCAACCAGAGAAGACTCAGCTGATCAGCTGGGACTCGGGAGGCAGAGAATAGATGTGGGTGGGGCCAGTCAGAGGTGATATTTGCTGGTTCTCTGAATTACTCAAAATTTCCGCTACTGGTTCTCCAGAAGAGGCAGTGTGAGAAGTGTGAGGAGGGAAATGTAGTGATTGGGCGTTGGATTTCTTATGAAAAGTTATTTTGTTGGCATTCAGCTTGATGAATCAGTTATTATTTTCAACAACAATCTTGGTTACAAAATGTGGCATTAAGCAAAACAATTCTCAGCATGTCCATTTGCCTAATAAATCTAATAACTCTTCTGGAATCTTATAAGGATTACCAAGAAACCTATAGAACAGGCAGTCTGTCTTTAGGAATGACATGATGTCTGGATAGGAATGCAATAACACATATACTAATCAGAATAATTTGAAAAGCTGTGATGCAAGTTTCACCAAGACAATTTCTAGTTTCTATCTGTGACCTTTTGAGTACACAAACTTGTTTTACTACATCTTACACAATTTTTTGTCATTGTATATGTTTTTCATTCTCACCCCATTTTTCTACTCTCACTTTCCAATCTGTCGCTAGCATCCTTAGAGACATTCGTGTCATGTTCAAGATGCAGCGGTGTTTTTAGAAATATTGAATGGAAATGCCTTACTATGAACCATATCTACCAAGAATTAGAAAGCTCATTCTCCTGAATTAAGTTTACTTCCACATAAAAATAGAAAAGATTGTAGCCTACATCAGAACTTTAACATTATCTCTTTCAACACTCTACTCGAATCACCAGCTCAGTCTGTTTCATGGGAAAACCAACATCCTTTGCTTGAAGCAGAACATTAAATTCCACTTTGTCTCCAAGCTAGGGTACTTGAAAATGGAAAGATTTTGGCATCAGAAGCAGAAAATGCAACAAGTGCTTTAATTGGTTAAGGAAAGACCAATATGTTGCCTAAACTGACACCAGCTGCTTGAGCTTATCTGCTGGATGTCAGATTAAATTGGCTTCTTAGGAGCAGAACTCTGATGGTATCCATTTAAACACTGGGAAACAGAATGCAAGCATTATCTTTTATTCTCAGTTCAGTTGGATTTACTATAGGATATTATGTTTTTAATTATTGCCTGATATTGTTCAGTTTTTCAACCAATATTCAATTCCTCATTCATAAGAGTGTGAGTGGAGAATCACAGAGTTTTGAAAGCATCAGTTCAACAAATAAAAAGGCACAAAGTAAATCTGTGCTTCATAACTAGGATCTCAGATGGCTACATGTGTAATTTACAGAGCGGTTATTTCGGAGAATCTACAGCTTTTCACTGTTGACTAAATCAATATAATCTCCCTTTAGAAAACAGAATATGTTTATATGACTTAGTGAAGTTAGAAACATCAAAAGAAGGAAAAATAAGCAGAAGCAGCCATCATATTGTAACAAAAAGGAAAAAAAAAGCAAACAAAAATTGAAAAGGAAAAAATGAAATAATAATTTGAGATTTATCGTTCAGCAAAGCTGCATTCAAATTCAGGGATTTTTATTATTATTAGCTTTTTGAACAAATATTGGAGGGAATCATTTAAATTCCTCGCCATTGTTTTTCTCCTGAGTCTTCTGATTTGGCCTTTATAATCCCTTTTATGATTTTCATACTTAATAGGAAATATTTCTGATGTGTCCTCTTGGGTCTGTCCCCACTTTTCCATACAAATCCTTACTGTTTATTATTGCAAGTTAACTAGTTTTCTCTCTTCCAAAAATTAATACATCCTATTAATTTAACATTCCCATTCTCTAGAAATTGCAAGTCCTACACCTCTAATCTGGTAGGGCTGAAGACCAACCACATGTAAATGCAGGTGATATTATGAAGAAGCTGCACTCTAGAAATATAGAACAATTCTGTCATGGATCCTACTCAGAGTAGAATTATTTTTTTCTTTCTTAACTATCAAAGATAGGATAACTACTTGCAGGATTCAAGTTTATCATTTGTTATTTCTTTCTGTTCCCATCTGATGAATTTACAGACAGATAGACTTGAAGAACATCCAGAAACTTCAGCTGGTCTAGAACGTGGTGGCAAAGGTAATTATGATGTGCACATGCCTTCCAATTTGCTTCTGGATGTAATTCAAGTGTTGATTATTACCTACTATATCAACCCCCACGTGGCATGGAATCAGGTATTTAGACTAGACTAAATTAGAATAACAGAGTTGGAAGGGAGCTTGGAGGTCTTCTAGTCCAACCCGCTGCTTAGGCAGGAAACCCTATATCATTTCAGACAAATGGTTATCCAATCTCTTCTTAAAAACTTTGAAGCATTTGCAACTTCTGGAGACAAGTTGTTCCACTGATTAATTATTCTGTTAGGAAATTTCTCCTTAGTTCTAAGTTGCTTCTCTCCTTGATTAGTTTCCACCCACTGCTTCTTGTCCTACCGTCAGGTGCTTTGGAGAATCACTTGACTCCCTCTTCTTTGTGGCAGTCCCTGAAATATTGGAACACTGCTATCATGTCACTCCTTGTCCTTTTTTTCATCAAACTGGACACATCCAATTCCAGCAACCATTCTTTAAGTTTTAACCTCCAGTCCCCTAATCATCTTTGTTGCTCTTTTCTGTACTCTTTCTAGAGTCTCAACATCTTTTTTTACATCCTGGTGACTAAAACTGAATGCAGTATTCCAAGTGTGGGTTTATAAAGTGGTATTAACATTCACATGGTCTTGATTCTATTCCCTGTTTATGCAGCCTAGAACTGTGTTGGCTTTTTTGGCAGCTGCGGCACACTGCTGGCTCATATTTAAATGCTTGTCCAGTAGGACTCCAAAATCCCTCTCACATTTACTACTATTGAGCAAGGTACCACATATACTGTACCTGTTCATTTTCTTTTTCTTACCTAAATGTAGAACCTTACTTTCTTCATCATTGAATTTTATTTTGGTAGATAGACCCAATGTTTAAGGCTGTCAATATCCTTCTGCATCTTAAGCCTATCTTCTGGAGTGTTGGCTATTCCTGCTAGCTTGGTGTTGTCTGCATATTTGATGAGTTCCCATTGATTGGGCCTAAACAGAGCCTTGGGGTACCCCACTGCATATTTCCCTCCATGTAGATGCACTTCCATTGAGGACTACATATTAAGTGTGACTGGTCAGGCAGTTACGAATCCATCTGGTAGGGATGCTATCTAACACACATTTCTCTATCTTATCAAGTAGTAGGCTATGGTCTACTTTCTCAAATGCCTTACTGAAGTCCAAGTATATTATATCAACAGCATTCCTCTGGTCCACTAATGTTGTCACTTTGTCAACAAATGCAATAAGATTTGTCTAGCATGATCTGTTTTTGACAAACCCTTGTTGGCTTTTGGTTATTACTTTGTTTGCTTCTAGATGTTTGCTGATTTGTTGCTTGATTATCTTTTCCAGAATCATCCCTGGTATTGAGATAGGCTGATAGGTCTGTAGTTTCCTGGATCTATTTTTTTTCCCTTTTTTGAAGATGGGAAAAACATCAGCTCTTTTCCAGTCCTCTAGCAGTTCCCCGGTACTACAGGATCTTTGAAAGATATAGTTCAATGGTTCTGAGATCACGTCTGCCAGTTCCTTCAGAACCTTGGGGTGTAATCCATCTTGTCCTGGTGATTTGAACTTGTCTAGGGTGGACAGGTGCTCACTTACCATTTTCTTCCCTATTTTAACTTATGTTTCTAATCTGTTTTTTGCGGTGCTGTTTTTGATAGTTNGTTTCTAATCTGTTTTTTGCGGTGCTGTTTTTGATAGTTTGGACTGGTTTTCCTCTTTGAGTAAAGACAGATGCAAAAAATGAGATATGTAGTTCTGCTTTCTCCTTGTTGCTTCTTGCCACTTTCTCCTACAAATGGACCTATTGTTTCCTTGACTTTTTTCTTGTTTGTAACATGCTGAAAGAAGCCTTTTTTGCTACTTTTTTTTACTTTTGTCACAAGCCTTAGTTCATTATGAGCCTTAGCTTTCCTTACTTCATCTTTGCCGGCTTGGGCTATTTGCTGGTATTCTGCCTCAGTTATGTGCCCCTCTTTCTACTTTTTATACTTGTCCTTTTTGTTATTCAATTTATTTCAAGAGTTTGTCTTATTTTTCATCCATCTATCCAGCCAAGTCAGTCAGACAGCTGAGACATGCTCCAGATCCTGTTGAAATTGGATTGTCAAATAATGAAACCCAGGAAATATGCCTTTTTGGTAGTTCCACTTGCTCTCTGTCTGAAGTTAAGTTAGCCTGACTCTGCTCACCTTTCAGAGAGTCTTGAAGCCTCAGCACTTTTCCTGGGCATGGGGGTCAGAAAAGTAACTGAGCCCACATTATTGTTAGCAGTCACTGTTGTATTAGCGGGTCCTAATATATTTTATATTTCATTTTAAAACTTTTGTTAGCCACCCTGAATTGCATTGGTGAAATAGGTGGTCATATAAACCAAACCTATTCAAACAAACAAATATACAGGATCTTGGATATGCTCATTCTAGTATAAAAGCATTTCCACTGAAATCTGCAGAGACCTAAATCTGCTGGCCTATAGGAACGTCAGAGACTGGCACTTCCAGTATGATTTGTAACCCCACCTGGCAAGTGTGGTACTGGATTATTTTTTCCCTACTGTAGGGAATTATATTTCTGAATGCTGTTATGGATGTGTCTTCTGTTTGAATTGTCTACTACCTTGTATGTGTCAGGTTTCCAAGTGATGAAATCCATTTAAAAAGAAAAGAACAAAGTTCATCTTCCAAGACAGATTCTTTTATTTAGGAAAGCATCAAATTGGCAAAGTCCATAGTAATTCCGGATCTGACACAACTTGGAATTATCCCACAATATTAAAGTTAGAAACAACCCTCAAAAGTCACATTCTCCAACAGAAGTAATTCAATGTTGCTTGATATCATGAATCTCCGTCTCAAGGGGCCCAAGCATGGACAGCTCATTTCCCACGGGAAGAAGAATCACCCAGCCAAAACACTCTCTTTATCTCCATTCCTTCCCTTTTAGGAATGTGGCAAGCCCGAAACTCTTTGCCCCATGACTGCCACAGACAAAGTAAGAAAAAGAATATATACTTAGCCTAACTAAAATGGCTACATACATGTCAATTTTGGGCTTGACAGTATGCTGCTTATATTTGCTTCAGAGACTGAGAGCAACAAATAAACTGATTATTATTTTTTATTAAAAAAGATGTAATCTTGCACAATCATATTATCATTCCTGGAAATCCTGAAAAGATGGGAGGAATACCATTAATAGTGAGAATGCCTAAGGCATTTGTTATTCAAAGAAAGAAAAAAGCAGGAGCTGCAGCCACCGTATATTTTCAAAAATAAGTACAACCTTCCTCTGCCAGTAACAGATCAGCAAATTTTGCTTTAGGTTTTAAATTAAAAACTTAGAGATAAAACTGCTGGAGTGTAAATATGCTTGCAAAGAACAGATAAAAACACATTGGAATAAGAAAATTGGATTTACATTGATCCACACATTTCTCAATAAACATACGAATTGGATCCAGCCACTGTAGAGGCACCAAGACTCACCCAATGGTAAGGATGAAAAAAACATAAGAAGCTTGTTTTGCTTCTTAGCTTGCTAGCTTTTGCTTGTTAGCTTGTTTTGTTCTTCTGCAAGAATACCTGCATATTATCTGTTACTATGATTAATGTAAGAAGCAACACACATACCCATTTTTCTCTTTTTCCTTTAGTGGAGAGATCTTGAAAAAATATATAGCCTATCTTATTGGATATTTTGAACCATTGCAAATGCACATACATATTTAATATGCTAACATGCTAACCCCCTGCTCTTGACAGCTATGGATTTGTATGTGTCCTCCTAGGAATCACAACTCTTTTCTTAAGCATGACATTAACTCTTAACCATGCAATTTTTCTTTATCTAAAATTTGGTTCTTGCACAGAATTATTATTTTAATTATTCTGGAACCAAAGGTCATGGCACATTTGAGTATAATTGTGCAATCATTCACACACACACACACACATCTATAAACACACACACACACACTCTCATTTAATAGGTAGGTATCAGAGGTGGTATTCAGCAGGTTCTGACCAGTTCTGGAGAGCTGGAAGCGGAAATTTTGGGTAATTCAGAGAACTGGCAAATACTACCTCTGACTGGAGATTTTACAGTATACTTCCCTGTACACCCACCAAGCCATGCCCACAGAATGGGTAGTAAAAAAATCTGAATCCCACCTTTTAAACACACATTTTCAGGTGCAACTCCAATTAAAAGAATCTTTTTGATAAAGCCTCTGTCACAAATATTTTCTTTTGTTATTTATTTCTAAATCACATTTCCTTGTAAAGACAAATAGCAGTAAAACAGAGTCAATACAATTGATGCAAATTAGAAGGTAATATACCTAGCTGTACAATTCAAAACATTTTCTCTGCCTATTGCAATAGACATATGTTTGATAGGTTTTGGTCTTGGTCAATATTTACTCAGCAATAATTAGAAATCACAACTTGAACTGCTACTGAAAAGTGAATAAAATTTCCCTCTGCAATTTATCAAATAAAGAAAGATCCTACAAGGGACCTTGTAGGTCATCTAGTCCAACCCTCCGCTGGCCAAGTGGGAGCCCCTACACCATTTCTGACAGATGGCAGTCCAATCTCTTCTTGAAAGTCTCAAGTGATGGCGCTTCCACAACTTCTGAGGGCAATTCCATTGATTGATTGTTCTCACTGTCAGAAAGTTTCTCCTTATTTCCAGGTTAAATCTTTTCTTGTTCAGTTTCCATCCATTATTCCTTGTCTGGCCTACAGCTCTTTAGAAAATAGCTTGACCCCCTCCTCTCTGTGGCAGCCCCTCAAATATTGGAAGGCTGGAAGACCGCTATCATGTCTTCCCTGGTCCTTCTCTTTACTAGACTAGCCAAGCCCAGTTCCTGCAACTGTTCATTGTATGTTTTAGCGTCCAGTCTCCTAATCATCCTGGTTGCTCTTCTCTGTACTTTTTCTAGAGTCTCAACATCTCTTTTATAATGTGGTGACCAAAAGTGGATGCAGTATTCTAGGTGTGGTCTTACGAAGGCTTTATAGAGTGGTATTAGTACTTCCCCTGATCTTGATTGTATCCCTCTGCTAAGGTGGGCTGTTGGGGGTTCGCAGGGGTTTGGGAGAGCCCCTAGCTAAGATTATGTGTGGTTCGGAGAACTCCCAATTTCCACTCCTGGCTGACCCCAACCACCCTGCCGTCCCTCCCAGGTGTCCCAACACGGCCTGTTTTGGATGCAGGTAAGTGCAGGATGCAAGCGGAGGCTTGGGGAGGGTGAAAAATGGGCCTCCCAGAGTATTGAAACATACCCTTTTACAGAATGTACAGTGCAGCTCTTTATTCAAAGAAAGACACACCAAAATATATATTAAAGAAAATGAATTTAAATGGATCATCACATGAGGAACTGGACTGAAACCAAAGTGAAACAGGATGCTACAATGTTCACAAACTGTAATGCAGACTTCATTTAATAGACCTGTCTCTCATACTTCCGAGTTTGTGAATATCCTAGAAAAGTTGAACTATGAATACTTAACATGGTGAGAATGTAAACAAGAGAATACCAAGAGTTAGCTTGTAAACAGGCACAGAAATAAGAAAATAGTCAAAATAAATGAAAGAGAATGAACAGAGATTGAAAATATGGACTGGTGAGTCATATTTAACAATACAAGTTACAATAAACTTCTTTCAGAACATAGAACTAAATCCTTTCTTTTCATTATACCTTCAAGGCAAAAAGTACAGCTTATTATGTATTTAAAATGCTTAATAAATTAACTAAGAGTCTGAAACATATTTATTAACAGGAACAATTCCCTTTACCTGATCCCTCATTGATATAGATTGCTAAAGCCATGTTATAAACAATTACCTACCACTCCAAATGCTTTGCTATTTACTAATGTTGTGAAGATCCGGGGGCATGGAACAAAAGCAACACAGTCAGATAATCAATGAGTCCCTTTATTAGCTCCAACTTTGTTCCCAATGTCCAGGTTACCTTCTGGCTGGAGAAAAACTCTTCCAGGAACAGCCTTTGACGACAACGAATCAAGTCCAAAACATGGTCAACACAAACTGTAATTATAAGTCAAGCCAAAATGAGATAACTAGTTTGGCAGGGCAGGAGCAAGAATTCCAGACATACAGGCACAGCAAAACTCACACAGTTGGGAAGACACCAGGGACACAGATAAGCCACGACAACATAGGATAAAGTCACATTTGCTCCCAGGTGTGGCTAATGAAGGGAATCAGGGCCCTTTCCTCCCCCATAAGCCATAAAACCCATGTTGTTCTCTTCTCTGTTCCTCCCTGCATGCCCTAGGATGAAGAGGGAGTGGGTCTGGGTCTTCCTCTCCCTTTTTCTCTCTCTCTCCTGCTCTGCCCAGCCGGACTTTGCCCTTCCTCCTCCACAGACAACAGAGTCACACTCCCACTTGCTGTCAGCTGTCCATCTTCCTCCCCGGATTCAGCCTCTGACAGGGGTATGACAAATATCATTTGTGTAAGAAACTGTAATCTTTATTTTGACAGATTAAATATAAGTGTAAGAAGACCTCTGGAGAGTTTGCAAAAGTGAGGTATGAAAAAGCATTAAAAATTTAAATCCAATGGTTAAAATGTCTAACTCCAATAATGTAAGGGCTGCCATATCTTGACCCTTGTTGGCAAATAAAAATAAGCATAATTTTGGAAGCTAATAGCTGCATTTAGCATTTGGCATTTGGGGATAAGGTTGAAAACCACAGTAAGTAGAACAGTGATGAACAATGGATGAAGCTATGTAACACATGTAAGTAGCTTTTGGCTTTTTCAGGGTGGCTTCTTGTAAGGAGGTTCCTTTAAGAAATATTACAAACCAAAAAAGAAGGTGAGCCTCCTCACCGATGGACCAAAGATCGTGACTCTCTGTGGCTATGATCCGTGCTCTTTCATTGGAGATCCCCGATCATTATGATTAGGGGCTGAAGCTGCCTTGGAAGAGTGGTGGAGTAAGGGGAAGCCACAAGCCAGGTTGAGGGGAGCCACATCTCCCCTCCTGGGTTTGGTCTTTTTCCCCCCGAAGACGACTGCAGAGGTGGTTTAAAATGGCCACCCTGAAGAGGAGGACTCAGCTGGATTAAGAATTGTGAAGGGGAAGAAAGGTGGATAACATCTGAACTGGGAACAACGTGGCTATACAAACTAAACAAAAATACCCCAGGATTAAAGTAAACATGGAATTTTTAAGAAAAGAAAAAGTGAGCAGTGAAATTACAAAGGGACAGGAAAAAAATAAGAAAAATATTTTTGACACACTAAGCGGGGCTTCGAACTGGGAAAGGAAGAAGCTGGAACTAAAGATTTAACTAAATTGGACAAAAAATATTTTGGGAATAAACAGGCATAAAATAAAGCTGGAACTTAAAGATTGCCAAAAAATAGTAACAATAAAGTTTATAAATTGGAGACTGGACTGTGCTGGAATATTGAGGTTCGAAAACCCTAAATAAAAAAAAAATAGGGGAAAAAGTGAAGACTTTGGTATAATGGAGAGTGCCACCTTTTGACAAAGACTTGAGTTTCAAACAAAAAGGGAGAGCATCCTGTTTCTGATGAACTTGTGTGGATAATAACATTAAAGAAATATTGAAACAAAAGTAAGAATCTAAAAGATAAAGCAGAACAGAATAAAGGAAAAAAGCAAGGAAAGACTGACTGTGATTGATTGATGTTTTTGGTTGATTTGATTGATGTATTCCTGGGCTGGAATAACTGAGAACTTTAGATAATTAAAAGAAAGAAAGAAGGAAAGTAAAAGTTTTCTTTTTGTGGACTTGAACAATCATAAAAATATAGGAGTGTGTAATGATGATATCTCTTTGGGAATTAAAAATGGAACTTAAAAATATGAGAGAATACCACAGGAAAGAGGGCGAATCACTTTGCTCTGTTTTAGAAAAAATGGAAATGGCGATTGTAGAACAAGAAGAAAGAGCTTCAGAGGAGGAGGAGTAGACTCAAGGAGCAGACATCTTAAATAGACAATTAAACAAACAGAACACTACAAAGAAGTGGGAGAAGGAAATTAAATCTTAAATCTCAAAAAGTTGAGATTTAAGAAGGCAATCGAAAGGGGGAATACCTGTGAAGTCGGGAAAAGGCAGAGGACCCAGCAGAAAAGGGGAAAGAAGATATTAAGAAAGAGAGGGATTATAAACTGGAATGAGAAAAGATATGTGAAAAGAGGAGGAGGAAACAGGTGCATGAAATAAAGAAAATACAGAAATCGTAAAAATGTTGAAGCAAAATTGTTTTTTTTCAGAGATAATGGTTGATGAATTAAAAAGGGGATTCAGCAGGTGAACAAGGGTAAAAAGAATATTTCTGCAATTAAAAATATTTAGAATATAGGGTAATATAGATACTGATAACTCTTATTCAAAATCAAGTGGGGAAAATATGCTGCGGAATCCAAATGAAAAGATGTAATGATTATTGTTGTAACTTCTTTAAAAATAATGGTTTATTGGGAATCAAGATGAGGGAATAAAGGTATATTTTAATCATTGAGGTGTCATACTTCAAAACAGTAAAAGGGGGAAAACCTATACTTGTCTTTTTTTCTTTAGTGTTAAAATTTATATATAATCTAGAATTTATAAAAATAATGTGTAATGAAAAGGAAATATGACAGACGAAAGAACCACTAAATTAATAAAAGCAAGGAGAGTCATTGTAAACTTTTATTATTATTATTATTAGGCAACACATATTTATCTTTATTTTTAAATAAATATCAAAGGATTATATTTGAAATAATTGAAAGGAACAAAAAGACGTTTTGATTGAGATTAATGAAAGAGGCTAGAATTAATGTGTTTGTTTCCTTACTGAAAATTTGAAATGGAAAAAGGTAATAATATAATTAATTATGCATATATGAATGTATAATTGCTGTCATATTTGTATGTAAAGGTAATGATCTGGAAATATGTTGTCCACTAAAAAGAGATTTTTGTTTTTAATGTGAAAAACAGAATAAAATTTGTTCAAAAAAGAAAAAAAAGAAATGTTACAAACCATTGACAGATTGTTTATTTTTCCTACTTTTCTAGGAAGGCCTTTATTGAAAAAAAATAACAAACTTATTTTCTACATCATCACAATAACAAACTTATTTTCTACCTCATCACATTACTAAGCTTTTGCTATTTTGTACTATAACTGAGGACTCCCTGATGTACTCTGAGTGCAGTTGTTTGCTTGTAGAAGTTTCATTGCTCAGCTTGGTGATATCAACAGGGCATTGTGGCATTAGTGGCATATATGATGTTATCTAGTTGGATAATGTCACTTGTAAGTTCAGAAAGCACAGGGATTCCATAGTTCATCTCTGACCTATATATATTCTATTACTTTATATCTTTGTTATGTACTATGTTTATACTAACATCTATGTCCCTGCTATGTGTATTTCATATTCTTTTGTTTGTTGCTTGAGTTTACACCAGAGTCTTAAGCCACTATTTAGTTATTTTCAAGTTGGGTTCTATTGCTCTCAGCTGTTACTTGGCAGTTTCCCAGACTGTGATGAAAGAAGGTACTTTACCAGCTTCCTACTTATCTGGCCTCAGAATTGTTACTGGAATGCTAAAACTGCTGGACTTTGGTTCTCCTTTCAGCTTGTCTGCTGCTGGTTTGGTGAAATACAAAAAGCTCCTCCACTGTCAGTGGCCAGTTGAATTAACTTTTTTTCTGCTCCTTCAGCTGGGAATTCCTCCCATACAACATAACTCTTCCTCCAAACACAAGTGGGATGTCTCCTCAGGCTTTGTTAAAATCCCAGGGGAGGAAACAAAGGATAAAAGAGCTCACACTGCCCACAGTAAGACTTTCCTTTCACATTTCCCTTGCTCCTTCTTTTAAAAAAATATGTTAGTTATTTTTCAGGATTCACATTATAGTCTATGTGTGATTTCTGATGCTGTGAAATCTTGCTACCAATTTCCAGCATGGACAAAAGAAGTACCAGGAACTACAATAAATGATCTCAGAAATCCTTATTGCCCACTGCAGGCATTAACAATGCTTTCCTTCTGAAGAAACAGCTAGAGTAGAAACAGTGAAAGCAATAATCTGCAACAAGGAACAATCAAAATAAATTGCAACAGTAGCAGAGGAAAATATAGATACTCCTATTATTTTTATTTCAGGAGCATAAAAAGCTTTTTGGCACTTATACACAGCTGTTGTATCACTAATATCAACTGCTTTACATGTCTGCAATATTTCCAGAATTTTTGAAAAAAACATATAGTGGGTTATTGGTTCATTAAGGTATATCTAAAAACAGGATAATTTATTGTGCAAAATGAACAAATAAATCATTTAATCCACCATCCTCCAACTTAATGCAGAAAGCCACTGAGCCATTTTTCTCAGGTGGCAATCCAGTTTTCTGAAAACTTCTAGCAAGAGACAATCCATAATTTTTCTAGGAGGAGAGGCAGATAGCTTCTCTGCTAAATATGTTTGCTGAATACATTAAATAATAATAAATACAATATTTAGGAGAATCAATTTTGTTGATAAATTGGGCTGAAGGTTTCATCTGCCACAGATAATAAACTAATATATTGTTGTTGATTGCACAGGATGATCGAATTTAGAAGCAACTATTTGTGTTCAAACTGCATCCCTTTGCAGCCAACCTGTCATATATTAATAGGTGACATATAGAGTGTTGATCTTACTTTATTACTGAGAACTCAGGTGGCATTTAATTATACAACTCTATCAAGTCCCGTCAGATAATTTGCATATACCCAGGGAAGAGAAGAGTAGTTCAACAAAGAGCTATTGCTGGAAAGCTAAGAGTGTAAGAATAGATTTACAATACTTAGGAGGCCATATGTGATTTCTTAAAGGTTCATGTATGATTTGTGTCACTGGGAATTAAAGAACAACATTTTTCCATTCCTAAAACTAAAACATTTAAGTACTAATGCAAATTGGTTTCAATTCTGTGATTTTCCTTTTGCAGATTTTTTCTTCCTTTTCATAGATACTCTATTGTGCAAAATAAGCAATAACAGCATATGCTATTCCTCAGATAAACCCTGGGAAAAGAACTCATAGGAGGCTGAGGATTATTCTAATATTCTTTCATGATATGATATTGAAAGTATTTCTTTGTATCTTCTCTCATTTTTCTAATGCCTTCTTCTGGAGGTATCTTTCAAAGGCTTGATTGCGTAGCCTTCCAACATCAAATATATTTTGCATAGAAAATCAAATTTATTGCCAGGGAAATTTACAAGAACAGACACTGTTCGCCTACAGTTATATTCTCTGACTCTTTTGAAATGATCTCAGGCACATAAATAACATTATCAATCCATCCATTAATAAATGTCTCTAACAGCAAAACTCAGAAATGCCATCCCAATCAGAGCATATTATGATTTTAAAAACAGAGCTCTGATTATAGTTGTTATTTATACTTAGAAGTTTTAGTGCTTGGAACTTGAAAAGGAGCATATCTGATACATTAAATATCATGAAAAACAAAGCATGAAAATGTACAGCCCTTTGAAATATTAATATATTGCATACTTTTTTATTTGCTTTGTTATGTTGTATCTTACAACATCTCTTACAACATGAGATATTATAAAACAGATAAATCTGTCTGTCTGTAAATTCATTTTATCCTGGTATTCTCTGTGTTGAAATTATAGCCGAAATAGGGATGAAGTTCATGGTCCCCAAATGACAGGAAACACACTCCTTCCCACAAGAAATACAGAACAATAAAATAATAATTGTTGTTTTAATATTTTAAACTATTATTCATTTTTTACTTTTTTATGTTATGAAATTTCTACAGTGCAACCTGTTCTGAGATATTTAGGATAGTAGAATAGCTAAATATTTAAATAAATAAACAGTACCTCAAATTTAACTGGAAACTGCATATAATTTCCCATGTAATTACATCATGCTTTTTGCATGTGCCTATGTATATTTGTGTGTAAGGGGAAAAATAGCTCCTTGAACCCAGAGGCCCAGAAGGCAAGGTGAGGCAAGCATTTGATGCACATTGATTATATGCTTGTACAGAGGAAACTGGCAAGAATTGTTCAATGGCCTACAGAGCAACATCCATGGGAAGAAGGGGAAAGATGAGCACACTGACAAAAGAAGAGTTGCAATGTCACAGTGTAAAGCCCACACTTGAAAGGGATGTTGCTTGTCATACTATGATGCTTTTGTCATCCAGATGAAAGCAGCAACTTTCTTTAGATAGTGATGCTTTTTTCAAAAAACAATCTTAGAAGATTGCTGTAGAGGAACTGAACAAAATGTGAAACAAGAATGGGAAAATGGTGCAGTTGACTGGGGAAAATGGCACCCCAAAACACAGGAATGCAGGAATGTATCAATTTTTCTTATGGGAAGCTGGCAGTGAACACCAGGAATCTTCCCTTATTTCTTCCCAGCTGCCCTCCCTTCTTCCTCATTCTTTCCTCTCCTGTCCTTACACTTCCTTCCTTCCTTCCTTCCTTCCCTGCCTCCCTCCCCTTCCTTTCCAGAAGGTAGATAAGTGGAAGCTGCAGGCTGGGGAAAGGAGTAAGGGAATGGCAGGAATGACTGAGAAGCTGATATGGAATGATAAAAATGAGGACCACATGATCAAAGCAGCAACCAGCATGGCTGAACCAGTCACAATTTTCCCAAAAGTCATTCCCTTGAGAGCAAAGGGTTCCAGCATTTTGTAAGGCAGCTCTTTTGATGTACCTTTGTTGAAATTATTTTGCTTTATGATGCACCATTTTACCCAGTTAAAGGTTAGGGTCACAAGAGTTTTAGAAGTATAAATATATCAACTGTTTAATTTATCCATAGTTTTGGGAATTATTATCTTGCTGGAATGGTAGAAGACCTGATGAAATTTTAGTCTAACTTTTCATTTCTCTTGATTTAAATTTGTTATGAAATGGAATAGCTGTACAGAAAAGATACTTTGTTTTAATACAGCCCTTTGTTTCTGTAAATCTAGTAATATAATATGGACAAGTAATAAAATACATTGTATGTTTTCTGGAATCCTTTCTTAAAAGAGCTACAACCAATTTTTTTATTGCTATCCTTTCTAATATTTTATTAAAAAATTTTTTTCTAAAAATGATTGTTGTCTATTGGCTGCTAAATACAAACTTTTTTATTTGCAGAGGTCTATCTGACTCCATGTGCTATTTTTATTATTTTCTAGGTTCAGAAATCTTTTAAATGAAACCTTTTAAATAGAACAGTAACAAGTAACAGAAACTCAGCTTGGAACTAATATGGCAAGCTAAAACTGACTTTGTCTAATGGGAAGGGTTTGAATAGAGAAGTCAGGAATTGTTTTAAACACTAAATTGATTCTCTAGCATATATCTTGGGAAACATTTTATGTTTGCAGCAAAATCACTGACATTTTACAAATGCTGCCTCATTTAATAATCATGCATTAGATTATCTGGAATGGAAAGAACTATTTAGAGTGCACTCTAATCAAATTCTTTTCCTCTTGGATGGAGAACATTGTTGCAATAGTGCTCAAGACTATGACAACTTTTCTTTTTCCTCCCCTCTCTTTTAATCAGCTCATGTAGCTTCACAACTATGGCCATGGTACTTAAATCAAATAAATGACTGCTTGCAGAGATTTCTAATGAAGGCTCAAAAGATTTTCTCTGGAGTCATGGGGCCACAGCCAAATCACAGCACTAAGACAGCTTCTTTGATAAGGAGTTGACTATTGTTAACAAACATTTCTGCTTAACAAGGACCCTTAGCTCAAGACTCCCCAGAAAGATGCTGGGTTTGTAATGACTACAAAATAATAATACAAGAACCATTTAGCTCTGAGAACTGGAAAAACACTGAACAGTGTGTTTGAAAAAGCAATATATTAAGGCTAAAAATACATTATTCAGCCAAGAATCCCTGCGGTCTAAACCTCACTGCATTAAGGCTAGCTATGGTGTAAATTGGCCAAGGAAAAGCACTGAGAATTCCCTCAAGTATCAAAGCTCAGTGGCAAAATACATGTATTGTGCACAGACAATCCCTCATTCAAGCTTTGGCATATCTAGTTAAAATGGTCAGAGGGCAGATGATATGAGACATCTCTGCCAGAAACAGTGGGATATTGCTAGAAAATAAAACTGACTAGATGAAGAAATAATCTGATAAAATGTAAAACAATGACAAGGTTTTGTATTAGAAGCCCACTGCCCTATTTAAAGCTGTGGTTCTGAATTAATCAAGCAACATACCACAGGATCAGTTAAATTAATCTGCCTAGGATAGTAATTTGGATGTAACTGCTGGCTCCCCTATTGAACTGCTGGTATTGTTAGAATGTTTTCTTAACATTTAGCCAGAATTTGTCTTCTATGTTCTAAACTTTGGAATGATAAATAACATATTGCATTTCTGCTGCTTATTCATTATCACCTTCTTAGTCTTTCTCTGCAATATATATATAAATGGGTAGTCATACAATCATGGCTGCTGTCTTGATTTTTCTGTGTTTTCTCCCTCCTTTGCATGGCTGCCCTATCAACTACTTTCAAATTTGTATTTTATTTAAAGATAGTGATAGTGAAGATAGTTCAGTGAAAGACATAGAGGTGATATTCAGCAGGTTCTGACCAGTTCTGGAGAACCGGTAGTGGAAACTTTGAGTAGTTCAGACAACCAGCAAATGCCACCCCTGGCTGCCCTGCCCCCAACTATTCTCTGCCTCCTGAGTCCCAGCTGATCGGCTGGGTCTTCGTTTGTTGCCCTGCACAGGAGAACAGAGCTGGAAACCAGGTTAGTGGGGTGGAGAGGAATGGGATTTTGCAGTAACCTTCCCCTGCCATGCCCACCAAGCCACACCATGCCCACCACATCATACCATGCCCACCAAGCCATGCCCACAGAACTAGTAGTAAAAAAAAAAATTGAATTCCACCATTGGAAAGACACATGCTTTTTAATAAAAACATTCCATGTTCTTATTCTGGTAACTTTAAATAAAGAATTAAGAAGAAGGAAAAGAGAGGACTTTGTACCTGAGATGCTAGAGAATTAATGCAAATCAAAGTACTCAATCCTGGGACATGTGGACAGTCTTACTAATATAAGCCATTTTCCGATATTCATACAGAAAGTATCATAGCTATTACCCCCTTAGGCACGAAAGCTGATTGAATAACCTTGGGCCAGACATTTACCCCCAGTCCTGGACTAGAAGAACTGATTACCTAATAGCCTATGTTGGACCAGGGTTCACCCACCCTGCATGAGAGAATGGGAGAGCACTTGCCACATTCTTGTGGGGGGCATTTTGGCAACAGCTTCACCAAACACTTTGAAGTGAATGCAGTAAGAAATTCCTATCTGGCATTGGGAAGAGGGAGACCATGCCATGAGTAGAGAAAGAGGAGGAAATGGCATGCCCCTATTGGAGTCTGACTCCGAGGGAGAGATAGAACAGCTGACAGAGTGGGAGTGTGGCTCCGGTGAGTGTGGAGGAAACTGGGGAAGGGCACAGGCCAGATGGGCATTCAGAGGAAGACCCAGGCCCATCTCCTCTTCATACTAGGGCACGCAGGGAGGAGCGGATAAGGGAGAAACATGAGTGGCTTGTCTACAGGGGAGGAAAGGGCCCTGATCACCTTCATGGACTGCAGCTGGGAGGACTGTTTAAAAGGAAAAACTGTGCATGGCAAAGTTGCTGGAAGCAAAGCGTGCATTCTTGTCAGAGCTTATCTGTGATTTGGCTTCCTCCCAACTATGGTTGCTGCGTTATCTGGTAAAAGTCTGAAATTAATCATCCTTGCCTGCTGTAGTAATTCCTTCAGTGTGGTGTGTTGGGTTTTTTAAAATTTCGAATTAACTTTACTTTGGGTGCAGACTGCATTTACTCCCTCCGTAAACTGTTTTCTTTAAGAGTTTGATATCCTGCCAAGGATAATTGGACTTTGGGGCCAAGTTGGAGGCATTAAAGGGACTTTCTTCTATTTTTGTGACTTGGTTATTTTTGTGTCATGCCCTGCTTCATCACAGTGGCAGTGGTGGTGATGACAAGGCCTCTGGCCCCCATGCAGAAGAAGGTTTCTAACCCACTGTTGTAGTGGAATAATTCAGGATGATGATGACAATTTATATCCTGCCTTTCCTCCAGGGACTCAGGGTGGCACAAAGAAACTGCACAATACTTTGCAGTACATTGGGGTGGAAATAGCGAGAATTGAGCATTCAGATTACAGTCACATTGATGACTGACAGTGGAGTGTGAACTTGAACCTGTATTTCTTCATAATGTGCCTATGTAACATTTGCCTTCCTTAATTGATATTTTAAAAAGACTATTTTAAAAGAGTACACAAAGTACCTAATTGTAGTCCCTTTGTGAAGGAAAACTAAATGTTGATATTACTATGCTTATAAAAGTTGTTGAAGCGATATAATTTTGATTTTTTTTTCTCCATAAAACATAATTTCCCTATATATCTCAGAAAGTAAGGTTTGGGGACAAAAGGGCAGAACAAAAAAGTTGCTTCTAATAGCTGCTTCTTATTACTTTATTTGAAAAGCTATGAAATTTCCAAACCAAAGGCATCTTGACATTCTGCAGTAAACCATGACTACTGAACTTTAATGGAATTCTGAAATTTTATTATGTGCTTCATTGCTGCAAAAGTGCTGTAGCAAATTGGTCAGATTCTTTTTTCCCTTCATGCTTACAGTTTTCACCTATCAATTCAACTCCATATCATACATATTGGGTATCACATCAAAGGAATGCTGCACGGTTTAGTAAACAGATTGGCTGGACTCTTATTTAGTTGAGTCTTAACACACTGAGATTTAGTTCCCAGAATACCTTGACAATACAGTGGAGTCACTGAACATTTGGAAGTTATCAGATAAGAAAGAGTTCTTTCACTTCTTGCAAATTAGAATTGAATACTCTCAAGAAGAAGAATGAACTCTCAGAAACAAGGTACTTGTAGCCCTATATTTCATAAAGAAAAAAAAGGAATATTGTTAAATACAAAGATATTCTGGTTTTTATTTAAAATACTTCAGACTCTGTAAGAATAATTTCTTATCCACAAAACTGTGAACTCTGTAGTGATAATAAACCTTAGTTTTAAAAATAAATCACATGTTGAGAAATAATAATTCACAATCAGAAAATATTTCAAAGTTATTTCTAATTCCAGTTAATAGCATTCGTCGGGGCTAAATAAAGAACCCTAAATATATAAATTATTTTTAAAAGTTCAAAAGCCACTTCTATGCCTTTTGGATAATCTTAGAACCCTTGTGTTTGGAAAAGTGCAATAACATACTTGTTATTAAATTATGGGCTCATTTTTTAAATGGCTATGCATTAATTATTCAAGTTTAAGTTCTCCTGCTGTAATTATAAAATACTTTTTGACAGTGCCACAAATACTGTAGTGTAAATAGGTAATTTGGTATTCTGCGGATAATATTTAAATGACTAAACCAGTAGTAAAGAAAATTGTTTCTATGCTTTGAAAATGTTCTGGAAATTCTACTTTAGACCTTGTCATCTCTCTGCTATTCATCAGAGCAGCTCATCAGGTTTTGGGAACAGAACAAAGGATGGAACATCCTTAATAGTCCCATGAGTTGAGTCATACCATAATACAGTGAGGTACCCTTTCTGAATAAACGCATATGCATTATATACAAAACTTATTTGTGTTGTAATCCAAGTGTGGCAACTTCCAGGTGACATCACTCTGTGGTTTCTGTGTACCTAGAAGCTGAAAAAAACGAAGAAAAAACTGCCCCAAGTTGCAAAAATGCCTACCTCTGCTACAACATTTAAAATCAGTTACATATTGCAATAGACACAAACACAATTCTTACAAAAAATAGAAATAGAAAATGCCTACCTCTGCTATAACATTTAAAATCAGTTACATATTGCAATAGACACAAACACAATTCTTACAAAAAATAGAAATTGTCTAGAAGTCTGCACTACCAAACTAAATCAACATCAACCCCAAAGCATGGCAGTTTATTAAAGCAACAATCAGAAAATCCCATGCCTTTCTTAAAAAGAAATGACCAGCTATATTCCAAGTCTTGTTTCAATTAACTGTATGAAAATAACAGACATTTTGCCTGAAAAATGTTCGCCATTTTTAGCTGGAAGAGAGGGCAGAGATCATTTTTTGTAAATAAAGTATATATTTTTCCACATCTGTTAAGTACAAACTGTTTAATTATGAATTCAGGAAACTTCACAATAAAATATGTTCTGTTAATAATAATTAAGTAGGGAGAGTTATATTTGACATGCAGTTAAATGCTAAAAAGTAATTGCCAAAAATTAATTAATTGCAAATAATATTAAATGTACATGTTAAAAAGTAGAAATATGCCACCAGAGAATATGGAAATACATACTTTTGTTAAGAATTGCTTACACCTGCATATACAAGATTAGGTTGTCCCCACACAAGCCAATTCCCAGTTCATTTTTTAAAATTTCAGTGCAATAAAAGGATATTGACAAATAATATAACTTTGTAAAATTATTTACAGGTAAACAGGCCTAGAATTTCCACTGCTAAGCACAGTGTTTAAATGACTCACACCTGATTTTACAAGGTTTTCTTTTTTTTTTTTTTGACATATCATAGTGAATCGTGTGGCCATAAGTTCCATTAACTATCAGAAGCCAGATGGAAGGTTGCAAATGGCAATCACATGACCCAGGACTGTGCAACCATCATATAACCATCATATATCAGTTGCCAAGTGCTCAAACTTTGATCATGTGACTGTGGGTATACCATGATAGTGATAAATATAAGGACTGATTCTAGGTCTGTTTTTTATGTGTACAATTGTAACTCTGAATAGTCACTAAACAAATGGTTGACGCTTGAGGATGATAACCTGTAGTTATGTTCTAAGCATTGTACATAAAACCATATGTTATAATGCCTTACCAGTTAATTAATATTTCAGCTTTAACCACAACAACACAAGAGCACACAACAGATATAAACTAAATGTAAACCACTCCAAACTTGAT
>BHFT01073855.1:0-11833 GCA_004320025.1 Laticauda laticaudata | reverse complement strand
ATGAGATGGATCGATCCATCTGTGTGGCATGTCGAAATATGGGCACGATGGGGTTGCTTGGATCTGGTGTATAGGTAAGACCAAAAGGAAGAACGCCTGAACTTGCAACAACCCATCGGGCGTCGGCTGCGGTTTATGAAACGCGGGGCTCCTTCTAATCATCCCCTCCTTAATTTCGGATCCGGTATATACCTTCGTCTCAATCCACTCGTGCAGACTCTTTCCCTTGCTAAATGGGCCAACATGTCCTTCATCCATAAGAAGGGGGTAGTGCAACGTTTCTCGCACAGAAATAGCGTTCAAAAATTTCTGTAAATCTCCACTACCAAGCGCGCTTGGAAGCCATCTTTCTTTTAAACGGCAGAACACTTGGGCTACCCGGCGGCCTAAGCAAGCTGAATGAAACCCGTTCGCAAATATTTTAAGTCAATAACAATCTTAGCTCTTCAATTCCCATGGGGTCCATTGAGTACAACTTTGGTTCGGGAGCTTCACCCAGGCAAAATTTCAATAGCTACAGTCCGTTGGCCGGTGAGTGCGGCAGCTCATCTGAGCCTTTTCATCAACTGAAACACTTCTTTTTAAATCCCAATACTTTGGGAATTTTCTTCCTCATGCTTTCACGGCTCAGTACCTGTGAAGGCTATTTCACTTAGGTCTCAGGTTTCAGCTGGGATCTGCCCTTCCCCTGCCGCTGCTTTGTGGCATATTCGCAACAACCCCTTTCTCCAGTTAACCTGGGGGGTTCCATTTCGGAGCAGGGCAATCCAGTCCTTAATGGTTGCTCCATCCCAGGGACCACAATAAAACGCAGGGTCTGCATGCATGTCTCTCCCATGATCATTTTATTGGTTCGTGACAAAACGAACGCGGGGCAACCTCCAGCCACTGATCATCTAGTTGCAAAAGGAAATGGGTCATCTCCAAAGGTTTTAGCTTTAAGCCCATTTTCTTCAAGCCACTTCCGTGTTGATTATAACCTTGTGCGCACGCAGGAATCTAACAGGGCTAAGCATTTCCCTTTGCCCCTGAATTGGGTACCCTCTAACTTGCAACCGAATGTCATAAGGGCCCACGCTTGGACTTACTCCAGGAATTGTCTTCTGAGTCAGAATCCTCCTACCTGCAGGGGTCAACCTGGGGCTTTCTGATCCTCTCCTGCGGGAGGGGCGACCTTGCTGTCTCTTTCGACTTTCCGTGCTGGTTTCCGCGAGGTTTCGCTGGGACTTTTCAGGTTTCTTTCCCTTCACTTGTGCCCCCTTTGGCTCCAGCTTGACTCTGCAGTTCACAGCCCGGTGACCTTCCGTCCCGCGATCGAAAGCCAGGCTGAGGGTTGGGTCTTGCGCCACTGGCCTCCCCTTCCTGAGGTTTAGGACAGCCTCCTGAGTGGCGTGGGGGGCGAAAACTTTGCTCCAGCCCATAACCTCCCCGCACGTTTTACTTCGGATTATAATCAAGTTTCCACTTCTTCTGCCAAGCAAGTACCCACACTCTGCAAATGATTGGGTCTCTTTCTAGCAAGTCATCTCTGGTACAAAGTAAGCATCTCAATTTAAACCATGCTTTAAACAGTTTGCTATCAGGGCTTCTGGGGCCAGCCTCGGAATGGCCTGCTAACTGTCTAAATTTTGGGTTAATTCAGCCACAGATCGCTCCGCCCCGTTTTATGGTTTGTCATCCTACTCGGCTACGCGGTCCTTCCGCTGCTCGCGCTCGCCGTAACGCCGATTTAAAGGAGATATTCTCAAAAACCTTCGCCGCGTCAGGGTTCGAACAGCCATAAATAAAGGGAATTATGGCGCGAGGTAATTCAGCTTAACTAGGAGCATAGTCATTATCAAAGTCACCATCCACCTCTGCCGCTAATTCACGATCAGAGCCCCGGTAACATACCTCCACTTTGCTGCTTCTGAGGGAAAATCCTCCCAATATTCTTCCATATGGCTCAAACTTGAGCTAGGAAAAATCCCAAGGCTTCATGGGATCCCTCCGTATCTTTCTTCAAGCGGACGGCAAGCGCTAGGAGCTCTCGGGCCTTCTAGGGAATTCCACTCCCGCTGAAGGCCCCGGGGCTCGCTGCTGGGATTCGGTTGATTTATGGGAGAGGGAGCTGCTCCCTGCTTCTGCCTGGCTGTGGCTTCTTCCCCTCCCCCTTCATAACCTTTGTGAAGCTTGAGGTTGTTCAAAGCTTCATTCAGGAGTCTTCCTGGCTTGAATGCCAGCAAGAGTCCTCTGTTCCCTCCTCTTGCCACGGCTGCCTCTTTTCCACGCCGGACGGGTAGTTTGTGACCCGTGGGGGGGGGGTCCTCCTCCGGATCTTTCAACCAACCCCCACTGACCCATGCTGGCTCACACTTTGGATCCCTCTTCCCAGACTGAAGCTCTGCCTAGCGCTTGGCTCCTGCATCAGCAAAGTAATCTGGCCCCTCCAATGGCTGTTACCATTGGATCCGTCCCTGGTCTTCTATTTCTGCGAGAGATGCACATGAGGGTTCCAGCGCCTTCCCTCAGAAGAAAATCTGGGTTCCATTGCATCTCCGGGTGGGGCAGGTGGGTGAGAATTCAGAATAATGTCAGGTGGACGCTCATTCCAAACCCATCGCCAGGAATAGAAATATTTATAGACGTGGTTATCAGTTTACGAGAAAGATGGATCTTTTTGACTTGTAGAATTAAGATAGGTTGGTAGCAACGCAAACGAGGAGTTCTGAAGTCTGAGAATGGCAGGTGCTGCGCAATTCACTACACATACTATAGAAAAGTGAAGTGGGAAATGCCTTCCGACCGGTCCCCCTTTGGGATTGGGCCGCGGCCCCCCCAGGTTAGTTCAGACAAATGGACACGTCTGGGTTTGAGCTCAATAATTACTTGAAGTTTGGGTTAATTGCCATCATCGTGGGCATCTTCAGGTGATGATCTGAGGCCTCCGGTTTCTGTCGTTTCTGAACCCTTGGCATAGTTTGGTGATAATCGCCCTTCTTTCGGGTTGGTTGCAGTTTCGCAGCAGAGAGAGGATGCTTAAAAGCCTAAGCGACGAAAACTATGACTCCAAAACCTAAAACTCTAGCTTATGCTCCCCGGGCACTTCGCGCATCACCTGTTAACTTTAACAACCAGGGATGAACTGTAACATCTCTCCAGCTCACTACTCCTGCAACTTTACCCTCGAGCATTCCACCACTTCGGCCGGTCCCCATCTCCCCACCCCCCCCCGTTACTTATGGCAGTCGAAAATATGCAAAGCAATAGCAGAAGATCTTGAAGGCTGACAGGGAGCCACCACAGGAAAGGCCCTTCTTTTGGGTCCCACCAGGTGTATTTCCCTAGGGAATGGGCCCTGCAACCTTCCTTGCCTCCCCACTCTGGAAAGTTGGGTCGATGTGACCAGCAAAAGACGGTCCCTCAGGTAACTTGATCCCAAGCTATGAAGCACTTTAAAGGTCACAACCAGCACCTTGAATTGCACCTGGAAGCAAATCAGCAACCAATGTAGCTCCCGCAAGAGACTGATAAATGCACATACCAAGGTCTGCACATACCAAGGTCTGTACAACCAGTTATGTAGGTTCTTGGAGCTTATATGCTACTCCAAACCAATAATTTACCTTTTTTCCATGAAAGAGTCAAATCCAAGGACAATATAACTAACCAACAAGTTTGGCCTTCTGCTTTTTTACTAGGGGCTACCAAAGACATGGGAAAGATGTTGGGAGGAGAGGAGGAGAAGGATCCTGATGCTGCCAAGAAAGAAGAAGAACGACAAGAAGCACTCCGACAGCAGGAAGAAGAAAGGAAAGCGAAATATGCCAAGATGGAGGCTGAACGGGAGGTTGTGAGGCAGGGTATTCGGGACAAGGTAAGAGTCCCTTTTCCAAGTCATTAGAAACTTGCTAATAAAATGCATTCAATAGAAAAAGCTCTGTCAGAATCCTGCATTTCCCCCGAAATGTTGGAGAGTGCACTTGAACCTAGGGGAGCAGAGATGAAGGTACACAAAGCATGTGCAGATGGCCTCTCAAAGTTCTCGCCTATTGAGAGATATCATGACCTGATCTTGATCCAGAAAGGTATCCAGGAAAAAAAAAGTGCAATCTTATTCTAGGATAGGGGTCTCCAACCTTTAAGATTTGTATATTTCAACTCCAGAACTACTCAGTGAGCCATATTGGCTGTGGAATTCTGGGAGTTGAAGTCTGCAAGGCCATCTTAAAGTTGGAGACCACTGCTTTAGGTGAAGACAAAAAGAAAAATCTTGGAAACATGCTCAGGAACATGTAGCCAAAGCAATGTCATCACCCCTTGGTAAAAAATAACTTCATGGCACATTTTGCACCAGATAAACTTTTGCAGAACAGATTTACTTAGAACTCCTTTTGGGATTGTAGCAATTGATAATAATCAGAGGTCATGAATTCTCGTCCTGCTTAAGGCATGAAGCAAGTCTTTCTCTCAGCCCTGGCAATGTTGAGATTCACAAACTACTGTATATATTGAAGCATTAAACAGGAAAAAGAGAAAGTATTTCAACCTACATAAAATTCTCACCAATCTGGGTTTTGCATTCTCAGTAAGAACTATCTGGGAAGAAAAGAGTGTTTGAGACTTACATAAGAATGCCCCAAATGTTATCTGAATACTTTCTATCCTTCTGGATTCAAAGCTCTATGCTTAGAAATGTTTGATAAATGGATTATTTATTTACAGGTGTCTGGCTTCTGAGTTGACTTCTTTTCAGGGTCATGCCCGTTTTGTGAGGTGCGCTTGTCATGATGTGAAATTGTTTTAGACTCCCCATTGGGTACAATTTCAATAAAAATATTTTCCTGGGAGTTCCAGAATTCCCTAATCAACTTCTTGGCTCTGAACCTCTAACTCCCTCTGAATCTCATTAGTATTAATTAAATTGAGACAAATTAAATTGATGTTTGTACTTGAAGGTAGATGTGTAGGTAGATGTAGAGATAGATAGATAGATAGATGGAGAGATGATAGAAAGAGAGAGACTATATCTATCTATCTATCTATCTATCTATCTATCTATCTATCTATCTATCTACTGTGTTTCTGATATAATAAGGCTGCGTCTTATTTTTTTTTGAACCCCGAAAAAATGGCTAGGCTGTCTTTTCAGGGGTGACTTAATTCCCCCCCCCTTGCATCTTTGGGCGGGCGGGTGGTGATGGCTTGGATGTTGACCTCAGCATTGGTGGGGCACTTCGTATCGGGGTAACGGAGGCAGCACCATATCTGGGTATGCAATAAAAGTACTTCCTAATGGCAACCCCCCCCCCCCATTCCCCCCTATTTTGCATTTTTTAATATGGGCCTTAATATGGGGGGAGGGGCTTAATTTCATTTCATGCCTATAAAACATGCTGGGACTTCCTATTGGGGGAGGCCATATTGTTGGAGAAACAGGGTATCTATCTATCGTCTATCTGTCTATCTATTGAGAGAGGGGCTTTTCTTAATTTTGGTCTGAAAAATAAACACCGTAAAAGAGAGGTTAAGCTATAAAAGACTGGAGTGATGGGACTTTTGGTCCAAGAAAACTAGAGAGTAGTAAGTTGGAAAGAGATTAAATAAACAATAGTGAATTGGAAACAATCAAGTTGTGGCTTGAGGTATAAGATCATTCCAAAGATTGAATAAAATTATAGATACTATTTATTTATTTTGGCTTCTAATCTGCTTCAATTGCAGAGAGCTGTAAACAACACATACATACTCCAGTCCAATGATAACATGAAATAAAATTAAAACATGATACGTGCTACCATATTACAAAATCATAATAATTCTTACCTCCATCATATCAAGGAATCTCACTTCCTATAATAAAATGTGTATATTTTAAGGGTGATGAGCCACCATGTTATCAGTCCTTCATATGACTTCATTTGTGGGCTTAAACCTTCTTTCCTGTTTTGTTTGCTTGTTTGTTTTTTTCTTATTATATTCTTTTGTGTATTATGAGACAAGGAAGGAAGGAAGGAAGGAAGGAAGGAAGGAAGGAAGGAAGGAAGGAAGGAAGGAAGGAAGGAAGGAAGGAAGCTGGTGAACCCAGCAAACCCCAAACCATCCCAACAACATCTAAAATCCAGCAATGGGATCACTAACAACTGTAGCCTAAAGCCTGGAAGAATAGCAGGTGTTTGTGGCCCTTCAAAATGCCAACAGGGTGGAAGCCATCCAGATCTCATTGCAGAAACCAGGCAGAGTGACCAAAGAGGCACATTTCTTAGGTTCTGATAGAAGACATTGTTGAAATGAAGAAACTTGGACCAAACCCAGATTGGCTGGGAAGGTACCATGGCAGTTTTTAATCCTACTAAGCTGCCCAGAGTGATTGGTATATGGTCAGCCCCAAAAATGTAAATTTAAAGTAAAATAAATATCCCTGAACTGTTCTGAAATAGCCAACTCTTTGGGACTTTCCTAAATTACAGCAAGGGTGTTGCCAATGCAATCTCTGATGGAGCACTGATCCTAAAGAAAGGAATCATGTTTTACAAGTAAATGTGTGTACCTGAGAGAGAGTAGTGGTAGGCAGAAAAGGAAAGAAGGAAAGGAGGGTGGGTAGGTTTTCTAGAGATCCCCAGGAAAGCCAATTCATAAAAAAATATTGTCTGAAAATTCTGGTTTTTTTCCCTCCTGCTTCTGAGAGTATTCTTGCAGCTACCTGTTGGCAAAATTTTATTCTGGTCATATCTGAAGGCCAAAAGCTCCCAACAAGAGGCAAGTTTGCCTCTCTTTAACGATGTTAGTCTACAATACTGTAGAAAATTTTGTTTGCATCCCAAGCGACTGCACTGAACTCCCGAGCAGAATTTCCTTTTAATTATTAATATGTTGCCAATGAGATGCTTTTCAGCACGGTTCATTGTTGAGGGTTGGCATAAATAAGGACTCTCAAGTTTTGCCACAGCAAACCATTTTCAGTGAGGGAAAAAATTAGCAGCTTTATAAGTAGCAATAAAGTTTCCCAAATATTTGTTGCCAGAGTAGTTGAATGGCACGTATATTTAATAAATTATTATTATTCACAACACTTTGAAGTCATACCTGCCAGTTCTTTAGCAGGTATGTCCTTAAGTTCTTCCCAAAAACCTAAGATGTCATCATGTATATGTGTGCGAATCCAAGCAGTGTGGCCTTTTGTGTTTGACAAATGGAAATTTTGTTAAATTTGTATTGTGGTTTCTTCACACAGTCAGCCAGATGTTAGATTGGGTTTTGGCATTTTTATCCGTATATGGAGATGTAGAAATAAAGAACTGTAATCTTTAAGAAACATTTTTATTTACAATATTGGGTATTGCATCAATTTTCAATATAGTTACTATAAATTCATTCAAAACAACACAGTATAATTGTGGACATGTCATATTTCTCAAGGAAGGCAATAATCAGAGGCTTAATATATCTTTTTCTACAATGTCCAATCAAATACAAGTTTAAATACTATGCCTTCTATTTATTTTTAGGGAAAGGAAAGAGGGGTTCACAGGGTGCCACATCCTTTAATTCTACTGTGCTTGGTATATGTACCACTAGGAGCTACGCTGGAGGGTTCTAATAGAGAAGATACTATAGCCGTAGCAGGATATTTATGTTTAAGCAGCACACAAACTGATACCCACATATAGATCTCTTTGCAAAAGTGGAAATGTTATGAAAAAAAGATGGCTAGCAGATTCAATCAATTCATAAATTGAATCCTATGCCTCAGGTAATGAAATTAGAAGAGTAGGACCAAGCCCTACTTCCTGTACTCTCCAGGATCATTACTTTCCTTCCCAATACTTCTTTCTGATATCTCAGATCTGTGGAATATTTTGCAAAGCACTTTTCTAAATTTCTCAAAGTAAGGTAAGAGCTAGGGTCTGCTTAACCAGATGACTTGCTCAGAGGAGATGATAAAACTGGAATGTTTCTTTGTTGTAGTAAGAAACCAGTTCAATGTGATAGGAGATAGTAGGTCATATTTGGAGGTATTTAGTATTGCTAACTTGCAGAGAGTACAATAGCTCATAAAGGCTGCAACCTAACAAAATGAGAAACACATAGGTTTTGGGACATTCATTGCAGGAAGCTATAAATTAAGTAAATGCTAAAACCCAATGATCCAGCATCTGGCTTTTATAGACTACCATAGGGCCTTAACAAAGCTTATTCATTGGTTCCACCCCTGTTGAACATAGACATATCCTGGTCAGTGGTGGGATTCAAATCTTTTTACTACTGGTTCTGGCTTGGTGAGCATGGCAGGGGAAGGATACTGTAAAATCTCCAGTCAGAGGTGGTATTTGCCAGTTCTCTGAACTACTCAAAATTTCCACTACCGGTTCTCCAGAACTGGTCAGAACCTGCTGAATACCATCTCTGATCCAGGTCCTTTCTTGAAAAAGTTGTGTGCTTCTCATTCTTCATGACCTGATGGACACCATTTCACCAAAACACTTTCATCAGTAACACTTTCTCTGAGTTCTTGAAAAGTCCTAATTGTGTGTCAACAGTGATAGTATCTAGCCATCTTGTTTTTATCAACCTCCCTTTTTTTTACTGTTGTTGATTTTTCCAAGCATTAGAATATGTTCTAACTATGCTTATTCTCACATTATATGTCTGAGATGTTAATGGATTGATTTCCTCTCTATTTGCAGATGGTCTCTTATGCACATGCACATGCAGATACACATACACATGCATGTATACATACAAACATGCACCAAACTATAACCAGAAACACTGGCATCTTTGGTTGTGGGGAAAGGTGAAGGAAAATAATGTAACTGATGCTCCAGACCATAAGACTCACCTAGCTTTTGGGGAAGAAAACAAGAAAAAAAAATCTGCTTCTGCCTCCCAGCAAGCAGCCTGGTCAGCTTCAGCACAGCCTGATTTAGCATGAGCAGCTGATTGGCAGTTGGATTGACCTCCCAAAATACCACCGATCAACTGTTCTGGGCTGCGGCGATTGCCGCCACCTATCGCCACCTATGCATGCCCCATTTTCAGCCTCCGCACATCTCATTTTTGGCCTTCACATGTTCCATCTTTGGCCCATTCCAGGTGGTGAGGATTGCCACAACCGCTGCATATCACCACCAAACAGCGGTGGTGGTGGAGATTGGCAGCAATAGGTACCAGCAATGATTTCCACTGCCTGGAGTGGGCCAAAAATGGGATGCGCGGAGGCCAAAATGGGGTGCATGGAGGTGGCAATAGGTGGCAATCCCCACACACTGGATCGGCGGTATTCCAGGAGGCTGATCCAACTGCCAATCAGCTGCTCATGCTAAATCAGGCAGTGCTGAAGCTGATCAGGCTGTTTGCTCTCTGCTGCAAGAGGCAGATTACTGGGAGGAAGAAGCAGATTTTTTTTTCCTTGTTTTCCTCCCCAAAAGCTGGGTGAGTCTTATGGTCTGGAGCATCTTATAGTGCAAAAAATATGTTAAATGTAAAAAAATGGAATTCTGGCTAACTGTTAGACTGGTCACAATTTAAACGTCTAAATAGAAAAATACTTGGCTCCATTTGTTCCAAAAGGTATAGTTTTATTAGAGATCAAGTGTATTGCAGCATTGAATAGCCAGAACTGAGAACTGCATGCTAAAATCCCTAAGTTCTACTCCTCCACCCCCAATTATTCCCCACTCTCCATCCCATTGAAACCAATCAAGGGCATGCAAAATGTTTTCATAGCAATTAGTCCAAGTGTAGCTTGATATATAATTCCCTCTTCTTCCAGCTGGATGACCTTGAGGCTACATCTCAAGGGGGTACAGTCTCTATTTTGATTTCCCAAACATCGCCCTCCTCATCCTATCTCCCACAGTTCATGGCAGTCTGGCAGCGTATAACACTGAAGCACAGGAAGCATAAGATGGCAACTGACAGTCATGCCACAAGTGTCTGTGTGATGCAGTTTAAATCTGACTTTTTCTTTCTCTTTTCTTCCCTCCCTTTATATTGGGAGCTAAAACTACCCATAAGTGGAAATTTTATACAAACACTGATCTATGTCATCAGGCCTGTATAAATGCTTTAGCTTCTCAATTAGTGCTTCTTAATCTGTTATTTTTGGATCTGAATAATTTGTTGTTTTTACAGTCCATGATATTCTCAAAAAAATTCTCAACACTATCAGTCAAAGGCATCATTCAACTTTTCCTCACTCAGCTTTTATAGCAATATTTAACAACTGGGGAAACCAGACAATATGCCCCTTTGTTGTCAGTGTGCGAAGTCTTTGCACATTAATATTTTGCCTAGATATATCATAGTTTTTTTCTCCAATGAAACATATGTTTGATGGCCATTTTTGCATCCTTGTGAATTTTTGAGCTTTAATATCAACTTCTACTCTGCAGTACTTTTGCATTAGACTGGCATTGTTTGTGACATAATCTTTGAGGGCTTTTTCTTAAAATATGAATATTTTTTAAAAATATGATGCAAGATCCCAGCTTCTGCATACTTCTTTCCACAATTTCTCTGCAGTAATTATTTAGATATAACTACTTGTATCATTTTGATTTTCTCTGGAACTCTATTTTAATTTGGCAATTTTTCCTTTGTCTCTTGCCTTTTGCTCTTCACCTTTATTCATCTATTTTCAGCATACCAACAGATAATCATATTTCTAATTTTTGTTTTTTGTATAGAATTCTCAATTTGTGTTATCTTTAATGATGACATAAATTTCAGTCCAGAGTTTTTCAGGCACTAGATTTATCAACTCTAACCTATTCTTTACTTTCATCAAGTATTGCTGAGAAATCTTGTCTGATATTATTGTTTTCTATAACTTTAAGATATAATTTTGCAATAAATTTGTGACCTGAGGTACATGATCTAGCATCAGGTTTAATTTTGGGTGATTAATATAGCTTCTCTATGTTTACTTCTTGTGTATATATACAATATATCTTCATTATTATCTTAGAGCAGAACAAAAATGTTACATATGGGAAAGTATAATAACATAATAAAATTAGTGACTGTCAACTCCTATATTCTAGTAGATATAATTGACAGTCCACTGCAATGGAGAATATAACAGAACATCAGGTGGTAATTGCAAAAAGGTAAAATGTTGCAATAAATAATTTATTATTTGGGTACTGTCAGCTAATAAATAATCTATATAAAATCCCAAAAGCTAGATTAGCCTGAATTGAGAATCAGAAAATAATATAAATAATAGAAAGACAACTGTGGCATAAATGTTATTTTAGTTCAATATTACTGAGAAGAAATTCCACAAATGCTTAATATGGTATTAGGAGCAAAATAAGAAAGAATATGACTTAAATGTGACAGGATCCCAGCATTACGTAGGAAATACAAGCTATGCTAATGAAAGTCACAGAGCAAGTTATTTGCAATCTATAGATGTGCATGAAGGCATGGCTCTAATTGCTTCTTGGTGGGATGCAATAGGCTGAGATTATTTTTTCAAAATTCCTTGTTATATAATTACCATTAAAAAATAGCTCAGTTGGTGAAAACAACACACAATACTTTTTGGGTAGCAGCAAATGAGATACACAACAGATCAAACCCAATTTACATGCAGTTGTGTTTAATCAACTACTCATGATTATTAGATCTGGCAGGATAATGCTCTAAGTCCTATCTGCTATCATGTTTCTCATATAATAAGGCTGGATCTTATTCTTTTTTGAGCCCCGAAAAAATGGCTAGGCTGTCTTTTCGGGGGTGACTTAATTTCCTTGCATCTTCGGGCGGGCGGTGACAGCTTGGATGTTGACCTCGGTATTGGTGGGGCACTTCGTATTGGGGTCAACGCAAGCAGCACCATATC
>BHFT01073853.1:0-10724 GCA_004320025.1 Laticauda laticaudata | reverse complement strand
TTAACCAACGGATGGCAAGCTGTTTTGTCCATTTTACATCCTCTTTGCATCTGTTGGTGCAGTGTGACAGGGGCTTAAGGCCCATACTAGAAAACAGAAGTCTGTGAGTTCTAGTCCTGTCATAGGAAAGCCAGCTGAGTAATGGTGGTAGACCAGTTACTCTCAGCCTAAGTTACATTCCAGACTTCTTGTTGTCGGGAAAATAAGAAGAGGAAAGAGAATTTGGTATATTCACTACATAAACAAACAAACAAAGTATTTAAAAAAATCTAAATGTATCTTATTGCTATAAAAATGTATAAATTGAGATTTTTCTTTGTTGATATATTTTTCCTGTTTTCTCCAGAAAAAATAAATAATTTTATTTCAAATTTGATTTCTAACTGTTTCTGGGTAAACTTGAATGTTTCTTTTGAGTATTTTTACATTTTTATCATGTGGTTAAAAATAAATTCTATTTCATGGCGTTTCCAGTAGTATTAAATTAGATTAATTGTCTGTCTTGGTAATTATTTGCAAGTTTTATACCATCTGTAAAATATTTATACCAGTTTTAAGTTACAACTGAGTACATTTTACAGATTTATCCCATAATTCCTCCTATTGTTGTAATTGTTTTTTTTTAGTTTTGTATCCATTTTATGATGCTACTTTTTATCTGTTCTGTCTCCAACATTCATTTCTTTGAATTAGCTTGCATGGATGATTCTGAAGCTGCATATGGCTGATTTCACTTCTACCTAAGTTTCCCTGAAAATATGATTCGATCTTATATATTTGGGGGGCTCCAAAATAAGCATTAGGGCTTACTTTGGGGGGATGTCTTATCTTTTTCATGTTCAGGAGGTGGCGAGTGGAGTGGGCATGCTGCTATCATCAGGGTAGCCCTCTCTGTCCCACTATCTGCTTGCCTATGGCCACAGCAGGCCAACCTCTTGGCACAGCCTGGCCTCCGCAGGTCCTGCCTGCTGGCTCTATTACTGTTGGGACACTGGAGCTTGGGTCTTGTTCAAGCTGCTGCTACGAAGAGGCAGAAGGCTGTGTAAAGTGTCAGGATTGCTTGCCCCTCCCCATGCCTCTGCCTGCTGCCAGTGCCACTGTGCTTCAGAATCACCTGCCTCCATTAATTTGGAAGCTTGCTCACGGATGCGATAGGGCAGCTGGCCATGCAGTGCATTGGGATCACTCTCCCCTTATGCCTCTGCCTGGCTGCTAGGCTTGCTGTACCTACTGCTACTGGCCTTGGGAGGCTCTTAGCCTTACTGGCTATGGTGCCCTCAGCCTCCTTGCTGCTACCATCTCGCCTTCTACACAGCCTGTCCCATCTGGTGGGCCAGTGCCACCACGAGATGAGGTAGGCAAGAGGCGGGGGTGGAGCTGTCTCCCTCAGCTTGCCAGACACCCAACGAAGCTCGGCAGGGGAGGAGAGGACAGGACTGAGCAGCCTGCAGAATTCATGGGGTACTGTAATGGAGTAACAGCCTAGGTTTGGCAGAGGGCAGGGAAGAAGGTGAAATGGCGGCAGCAGAGTAGGTAGTGAGGTAGAGGCTGAAGGCAGACATTGGCAGTCCCTTATCTGCTTCACACAGCCAGCGCAAGAGCTGCAATGCCAACCAGGTCTAGAGCTTGAATAGCACCAGGCTTAGTCTAGCACAGCTCCTGCATTACCGAATATGTGCGCAGCTGGTGCTCAGCAGCCCAAAGGCGACAGAGGATGCAGCAGCATAGCTCTACCAGTGACTGCTGATGAAGGCCAGTAGAGGAGGGGATCCTGTTAGGAATGAAAGTCACTTAACAGTTGGGTTGGCAATATATAAACCAGGATAGTTATTTAATACTGTTGTATCTTTAAGAGAATGTTGTAATTGNTGCATTTTCCCTATTGCCTTTTGCCTGAACGTTGTTCTGCTTGGATTGCTGTGAGTCTTGCAAACTGTTAGCAAACTCCGTTTACTGAACTTTGTTTATGATACTGGACTTCATTTTTTGGATTATTCCTGGACTGATTGTATTGAATACTACCTGCTTTAACCGTGTATGATTTTGATTGTTTGTTGGACTTTGTTTACCCATTTACTGGAAGTAAGCCTACATTTTACTATTCAGTGTCTCTGTATGCTGGTTGTGTATTATTCAACACCATTCTTACTACGTTTCCCTGAGTGCATTCATTCTTCTAATGGGGAATATCTTAACAGATCCAGAGGTCAAAGATCTGAGCTATCCAGGCAGGAGTAGCCCAGCAGGGCAGCTGAGATCAGCAGGGCCAGGAGGGCAAAGAATCCCACAAAGCCAGCAGCAGCAGGTTCAGCGGGCTCAGCAGCCAGGCAGAGGCATAGTGAGAGAACATGATCCCAAGCCTGCACGGCCTTCTGCTCCATCACTGTCACAGCCAACAGACAGCAGGACAGATTGACATCTGATTTAATGGAGGCAGGAAAATCTGATGCACAGTGGCACCGGCAGCAAGCAGAAGCAGCCTGAGCAAGACCCAAGCTTCAGGCCTGAGGGGGAGCAAATTGTTGTCACCGCCTGCTGCAGAGCCACAAAGTGAGTTGTGGAAGAAAGGAACTCTTGGCAGTGAGGTTGCCTCTGTGCCAAAGGCAGGTTGAGGCTGGCAAGAGTGTGCTGGAAACATATTCAGGTACCCGGAGAGAGAACGAGAGGCATCTCCCAGCTTTAGCTGGCTCAGCTGATCCATGGTGCCACAATTAAGGGGCTGAGTTGGGTCCAGGTAAAGTTCAGGGTGGTGCTTTACCTACATTGCCAATCCTGCTGCTGTGCCAAGTCACACCATGCACCCCCTCCTATGCACAATTGGTGATTGGAAACAAGGCCTGGCCTCTGGGGTGACACTGGCAGGGAGGGAATGGGCCGAGCCTTCAGGAGGTGACTGGGAAAGGGAAGGAGTCACCATGCTAAGCACCACCTCAGAGATTGATGTCCATGTTTGTGAGGGGATACATGATTGGGCGGGTGGTTGTGGGCTGTTCCTGGCCCAGAGGGTGGGATGATAAGTTTTTTTCTCTAGCTTCATCGCCCTTTCCTTGGCCAGTGGGGGGGGGGTTCAACTTCGACTCAGGCCTTCAATTATGTGGGCTTCTGAATTAGTATATCCAGAATGGAGATAGAACACCCTCCTTTTAGTTACTTTTTTTTTTTGCAGTGTTTTATTTTCTGCCCTTGGGTCTATGTTTGGGCAATTTACACATCTATCGTGCTCTCCCACTCTGTCCCAGCATCTCTCTGCTTCCCTGCAGTGCAGCCTGACATCAAAGGTCCCATGAGCTTGTTGCCTTCTGTGCTGGCCATGACCCTCCATCCCGGACTGATGACAGGGCTTATAAACCCTCACTAGGGCTTATTTTTGGGATAGGGCTTATAAATTAGATGCACACCTAAGAATCAGGCAAGGCTTATTTTTGGGATAGTTCTTATTTTCGGGGAAACACAGTACATGCACATGCACCTCTCTGTTTCATGGTTTCTCTCAAGATTTTTTTTTTCTGGGAAAAATAGGAAACAATCTGGGCACACTCTGCAATCCCAGTACCTCCAAATGTATTGGATTTCAGTTTCCATAATCCCATGTAAACATAGCACTCAAATTGGGAAAGGAATGTATGCAACAAATACATAAGGGGGAATGTTATAAAACATATAGTTTATAGCAGCAATCTTTAATAGTTGAAGGATAAGGTGCAAAAAAAATGGGAATCAGCTCCACAGTAGCTTTGGATTATGATACCATTTTTAACTAATATGAATTAATTACAGGCAAATGTTGTTTGGATGATTACAGAATTTAATGATTGTGAGTGTATATGCACCTTATGAAAGAGTCAAATCACAGGAACTGTGCCAGAGAGGCACTGTATTAATTTATGAAGCACTGCTACACCTAACATAGCTGCAGAAGCAAACCAATGCTTATTAAAAAGTAAGACATAACCCTGAAAATACTCTTGATTATGGCTTTTGAAAACAACATCTACTCATATGCTTTTTTGTCACTTATGCACAACTAATCTGGCATAACATTTTTTACATTCATGATCAACGATGGTAATTCATTTTTAAGCACTGTCTTGATGTTGATTGCCTAATGTTACATATTATATGCCCTCTTCTGAAACTGGAGCATTCTGCCACTTGATTCCAAAATCAAATTTGTTACAGTCTATTGGCATTTCAGTGGCCCTGAGACATATTTATATGATACCCAACATTTACACTTTATAATATACATATAATGCTGAATTCATTCTTAATGGGTTTCATTTTCTGAATAGGTTGCATAGTAGTCTTCTCACTATCTTCATTTCTACACCCCACCCAACATTCATTTGATTTTGAGGGATTTTGCAGCCCAGATTGGTTCAACCAAATCACTGAAAAATGTCTTTATTCCCTACATACCACCCAATAGCTTATCTATTTCATTCTTTTCAGACAGACTGGGAGTCCTTTACCCTCATGTTACTAAAGATGCATAACTGAAGAAAACATTCATGGAAATTAATGATGATTAAGATTTACTTAGTTCTTAGACCAGACTAGAGATGCATGTCTTTAAAATAAAAAAACTACAAATCTCTATTTTGCATTATGATTGTCTGCATTATGATTATCTGCATTATGGTTGTAACCAAGTAGTACCAGAATGTGTTTTGGAAAGCACATTTCATAGAAGGAAATTCCCACTAAAAGCCACCAGATATACTGGTTTTAGAATAATCACTAATTTGTTATATGGACATTTGTCCTGAAACTATCTCTAAAATTAAGAAGAATGTGCCTTTCATAATTGATAGTTGTGGCATCTGCTCTGCATTGATTCTAAGGCTACTTCCCTCTGCCTCAACACATTTTTACAGATTGATCTTAACCCTAGTTAGTTTATTATAATAATACAGAAAGAGAGAGAGAGAACACACACACATATACACACACAAACATATACAGAGGGGGGAGGGAGAGACATATAGACTGTTATTTTCTAAATCCATACCAAAATCTATGGGTACTATAAACTTAATCTCTTATTCCCCCAATATTTAAGCAGTGCAAAGACTGACAATATACATTATTTTTTAATTAAAGATCAAATATACCAGTTAAATCACTCAGTAAATGATGTTTTGACATTATTTAGCATTAGCTAAAAAAGTTGACTTTTAAAAAGGAAGGATTTTTATGCATACTTTCTAATTGAAATCCAATGCCTCTGGAAGGTGCCAGGCAATGGAAATCTGATGTATACCAAATGAGTGATGGAACCTCTTCAACATTATTTAAGATTTTTATCAGCTGGTCTTACCTTTCAGTGTTTCCTGTACAATATGTGCAAAAATTGCTAATTTATGACTATTTTGATTTTTCACAGAATTTTCTCCAGTAGACAGCAATGGCACTAAATGCAAGTTAATCAGGATTAAATCATTCATTCCAATCTAGGAACAAACATAGGCAGCATTAAGATATTTTCAAGGCTTTGTTCACAAGTACATTACAAATGAAAGAACTCTCCTGATTTCTCACCACTGTGCTGATCATTACAATCATTTCTGATTTGCAAAGAGACACATACTTTTTTTAACCTCTTGAAATATTTTTTATTGTTTTATATCATACATTTCCTTTCTATGTTGAGCTCTCCAGGTGTCCAAGAAGCTAACATCCATCATACAAACATTACCATCATCTATATACAATATATATGCTTGTGTGTGTTTTTTTTTTCTTAAGTTTTCGCAGGTACTTACATGTATCGTATTCAGCTGTGTTCGGGTATTTTCCCATATCATTATAGTTGTGCTTTTAAAGTTGTAGCAATGTTTTGACAGAATCTCATCTGCCATCATCTGATGAAGCCTGATGATGGCAGATGAGACTCTGCCAAAACGTTGCTACAACTTTAAAAGCACAACTATAATGACGTGGGAAAATACCCGAACAAAGCTGAATACCATACATGTAAGTACATGCGAAAGCTTATATACATACATACATATATACATACATATACACATACATACACACATACACACACACATATATATATATGCTTTCTTTAGTTTTTGCGGGTATATATAATATATAAACAAATGTGATAACATCAATCATAACATATTTTATCTTCTGTTATAATATTGATTATGTAATTGTCAGAAATATTTACTCATCTGTTTTTCTTTCTCCTATAAACTATATTTCACCTAATTCCACTCCTCTAACCTTAATATCTGTCATTTAATCTTTTATAGAATAGCTCCCATGTTATGAAATGGACGTTGTTTTCTTGAACACCACTTTTCCTTGTAGACAAGACAGGTCAGGATGGGTGATACACTTCCTTATCTGTTTAGGATTGAGTCTGTGCAAAAGGCTTATTAGCTTAGCTCCGCCCATTCTGGGTGACTCTTCCCAGTTTCTGTGAAGTCAGTGCAACAGACCAGAAAAAAACAAGAAGATTAGCAGGACGCGCCACCCCCGGGTCCCAGGAAAAGAACCAAACCCAAGGGTGGGGCTGACCTGTCTTGCCTACAAGAAAAAGTTGTGTTCAGTTAAACAACACCCATTTTCCCTTGTAAGGCTGCGACAGATCAGGATGGGACATGCCAAAGCAGGGTTGTCCTTGGGAGGGTTAAGACTGATCCTGGCTGGCACAGTCCAAAGCAACTTGTTGAAGGACTCATCTACCAAACGCTGCATCCACTGAAGCGAAGGAATCCAGCAGATAGTGATGGATGAAAGGTGAAGGTGAAGTCCATGCCACTGTTGTAGCTGCACTACCAGTGGAATGGGCCCTAATGCCCCTGAGAACTGGCAGGGACCTGCTGGAATAGGCACAAGCTATGCTTGCCTTAATCCATCTACTCACCCTAGATGGAGAAACGTTACCCTCCAACGAGGAGGGTTGGAATGAGCAAAACAGAGACTGTCCTGCGGAAAGCAGCAGTACATTTAATGTAAATTTTTAAAGCTCTGTGCACATCCAGAGTGTGCCATGTCTTCTCCAACTCATGGACTGGATGAAGACAGAAATCCAGAAGCACTAGCTCCTGAGCCCTGTGGAAAGATGAGTTGACCTTCGGAATGAAGGCCGGGTCCAATCGTAAAACCACCTGATGAGGATGGAAAATGCAGAGGTCAGGGCGAATCAAGAGAGTCACCAACTCCGAAACTCTCCTTGCCGAGGTTACTGCCACTAGGAAAGCCACTTTCAGGATAAGGAGATGAAGACTGGATTGTCGAAGAGGCTCAAATGGAGGATTTGTGAGGGACTGTAGAACCTTGGTCAGATCCCAAGTGGGGTACCTATGTACCACAGGAGGACAAAGGTTGGTCGCTCCTCTGAGGAACCTACGGACTGTAGGTTGCTGGGCCAGTGATTCCAACTTCCCACAAGACAAGACTGATGAGATGGCTGAAACCTGCTTGCGGAGAGTGTTGGGGAAAAGGAACCCTTATCCAGGCTAGCCTGTTAGAATTCCAAGATTGCAGCCACAGAAGCTTGTAGAGGTGAGATGTTGATCTTGGCACACCAAGCTGAGAAGGATTATCAAGTAGTTTCATAAATGCAAATTGTAAATGGTCGCATGGAGGCCTGAATGGTTTGGATAATCTTGTTGGAGAGTTAGTTGGGCGCTTTTTAAGATGCCCCACTCAATCGTTACACTGCCAGTTGCAACCACTGGAGCTCCGGATGAGACAGGGACCCCTGGAGAAGAGAGACATCCTCAGGAATCTGCCAAGGGGGGGTCACTGAAAAGCCCATCAAATCAGCAAACCAATGCCTGCAAGGCCAAAAGGGAGCCACCAATATGATTTCAACCTGATCCAACAAGAGCTTACAAATCACCACTGGAATCAGTGGTAATGGCGGAAAGGTGTAGAGCAACCCAGAAGGCTAGCTACAACGTAAGGCATTAGTGCCTTCTGCTCCCTGGAAGAGAAACCTCGTATAATATCTGGGCAGCTGGGCATTAAGGGATGAGGCAAATAAATCTACTACTGGCCATCTGAATCTCAGGGAGATCTGATGAAATAGAGAAGGATGCAATTGCCATTCTGCATGGTCAATGGTCATCCTGCTTGAGAAAATCTGCCTGTGTATTATCAGATCCAGAAATGTGCTGAGCTCTGATCGATTGAAGGTGTCATTCTGCCTGCCTGACCAGGGACTCAGCCTCTGTTATAAGAGAAAGCTTTTGTGGCCACATTGTCAGTCAAAACCAGGACGTTGGACCCTGACATCTGGCATAGAAACTTCCCCAAGGCCAAACTAACAGCTCTAAGTTCCAGCCAATTGATGCTGTGAGTCTGTTCCTGTTTAGACCATAACCCCTGGGCCCAGAGGGAACCTAGATGGGCACCCCAACCACACATGGAAGTGTCTGTAGTAAGGATAAGGCAAGATTCCACCTTGAAGGACTGACCTTGGACATGGCTCTGGAAAGCCACCAATGGATGGAAAGTAAAACTTACTTAGACAATTTAACTTTCCTGGGGGAATGTCTGGAACCCGCTTTCTGGAAAGGAAGCAAAAACCACTGAAGGGATCTGGCGTGAAGCCTTGTCCAGGGAACAATTCCAATACAGGAAATCATTTTGCCCAAAAGCTGAGAAAGAAGTTTCAAGGGACAGAACCCTAGCCCTGAATGCTCCTAATCATCTCCTGAAGGCCGAGCAGATGCTCATGAGAGAGAAACACTTGACACACCCCTGTGTCAATAATGGCCCCCAAATGAAGGAGACGTTTAGTAGGGGAGAAATGGCTCTTTTGTACGTTAATGGAAAACCCCAGGTTCTGCAGAACTGAAATTGTGACCCACTGTGAAAAAAGAAGACATGATCAATATGTCATCTAGATAACATTGTAAACGCACTGGGAGGGTATGAAGGTGTGCTGCCAAGGGAGCCAAAATTTTTGTAGAGACCTGGGGGTGGAGGATAATCCAAAGGGAAGGGCCCTGTATTGGAAATGGCATCCCTGATAACAAATCTCCTGTGAAATCTCCTAAGAAATCTCCTGTGAGATGAACAAATAGGAACATGTAAATAGGCTTCCGGCAAGTCTATTGATGTGAGGAAGTCCCCCTGCCAAACGCTTTCCAACATGGAAGAAAGAGTGTGCATCTTAAAACACCTGTAAACAACATATTTATTGAGTCATTTCAGATCAAGAATTATCCCCCCCCAAGGCTTTTGGGAATAACAAAAATTCTGGAGTAGAATCCCATCCCCTGTTGGTCAAAGGGAACCTCCTAAATGGCCTTTAGGTCCAGCAAATGGTGGATGGCTGACTCCATCAGACTCCATGTCCCAGCATCTCTAGATACTGGGCAAGAGATAAAGAAGCTCGGAGGTGTGGAGAAGAATTTGTGAAAGACCCGATCTAACGGTGGACAGAACCCAGGCGTCTGAAGTAATACCCTTCCATTGGTCAGCAAACCATGCTAAACAACCATCAATGGGAACGGAGTGACGGCTGGCAACAGTATGGGCGACTTCCTCCTCCTCGAAAGAGCCATTTAGAAGAAAATTGCTGTCTGCCCTTGCCTGAGTGATCAGGAGGAGGTTCTTGACGTTGATAAGCAGGTTTTGACGGCTGGTGGAAACTGGAAGTTGATTCTCCTCTGAACTGAGGGCGTTTGAAATAAGGAGTAGCTCAATGTTCCACCCTCTTTAGGAGCTAAGGAAGAATCTTCCTTTCATCCTTGGTTTCAATCAAAAGGGGCTCAAGGACCTCTCAAAGAGCTTCTCCTCTTAGACCAGAGCAGACGCCAACTTCCATTTACATCTGCCATCAGCTTGCCAGTTGTGTAGCCAGCACATGCGTTTGGCTGCCATCGAGGAAGCAATGGCTTTCGTGGCAAATTTGGCACTATGCTGGGTGGCATTTGCTGTAAATTCTGTAGCCGCCATGATCTTGTTCATGCCCTGGTGGGCACAGACATCCGATGAGGGAATCCTATCCTGCAGCTGCTTCAACCACTTGAGTGAGGTTCTCGTAAGAAAGAAGCCGCTGTAGAAACCTTGACAGCTCAAGCAGTGCCCAAGTGGGATCGCTGTACTGACTGTTCCACTCGCTTTTCTTCTGCCTTGAGAACTTCCTCTGGGTCTGAAGGAGCAGACGACGATGAGGCTAAAGCAATGACTGGAGCATCAACTGTGGGGACCTGAAGAGTTTTGGTAAGTTCAGACCCCACGTTGAAGATCATGCGATCAGAGGCCAAAGGACTGGGCCCTGTGGCAGGGGCTTCAAGCTGTTTCTTGATTACTTTCAGGAACAACTTTGGTGATGGAACCACTTCCTTCTTGACTTCGGGCTCATCAAACAGAACATTGGACTCTTCAGGAGGAAGTGTGGATTCTGCTTCATCATCTGCGTTTTTTAAATTTGTGGTGTTTCTAGCCTTGAACAACAAGGGTCTAGACTTCCGGTTTGAGCTTTTTCAGTGACAGACTGAAACCTCGTCTCTCCGAGGCTTCGATCCGTGCTCACCGCTGGAGCAACCCGAGCTGGCTGGTTTCGGGGCTAAACCACCCCGTAGAGGTGGTGAAGGGGGAGACTGCCTGAAGGGTTGAGGAGAGCCTCATCTCTCCTCCTCAGCTGGCCATTACTCCCTTTCCCGAAGGTATTTGCAGCGGTGGTCAGAAATGGCCACCACAAAGAAGAACTCAACTGGGAAAGAATGTGCAGGAGGAAGATAAGAAGA
>BHFT01073849.1:0-19699 GCA_004320025.1 Laticauda laticaudata | reverse complement strand
TGGTTAACTGCGATGCTTCCATTCTGTACTCACTGCCTCGTTTTGCTTCTCTCTATCCATCCAGCATCCGTCTTATGGACATTCATCCGCTCAGAAGGTTTTGAGCTGCTCAAAACTTTGAGCGGAACAATGTACCCTGCGTCCATTCTGCACTCGTCAGGCCAACGGGGGGACATCCGTTCGCATCTGTTAACGCAATCCGCTATATCCGGCACATTGCGGCTGCGCGCCTACGCGCGCAAACCTTAAATCCATTCCAGCGGTAAAACAGACGCAGGGAGGAAGCTGGAACACAGCATGCGCCAGCATTAGTTAGCACAGACGGAGAAGGATGAAACGGATGCAGCTCGCCAAAGAAACGTCATTTTAAACAGAAAAAACTTCGCAGACGGGACCTATCTGGATATTTAAGGCATGTCTAGTGAGGATGCCTTAGAGGATGCAAAAGGGACACATAGGGAAAACTCATATATTGCCTATAAAAACGGGGGCGCAACTTCACCTTAGTATTCTCACTTTCAGCCAGCAGCCCAGCTGTGCCATGACCTCTGCATGCCTTCATCTGCCTCTTGTTCTTTCCACCAGCTTCCAGATCATATACCACCATGGATACGAATAACAAACTCCTATTTCGTGCCCACCATACTGAATTCTGCAATTTAAGTGCGAAGCCAACGTTATCATGGTTCTGTGAACTCTTACTTACGGGAAGATTTATTATAGAGGCACTCCAAGAAGCATCTGTGTTCCGAAGATTGGATGGGGAGAAATTGAGCAGAGTTACTAGACTGTTACAACAAGTCTGATTTGGTTGGTAGCTCAGGAATTGAATTGAACCCTCGTGACAATTCCAGAACTTTCATGGAGGGCCTCTCAGCCATGTTTGCATCTGAAGTTGTGGTAGCATTCTGAACAAAACATCTAGGTTGACTAAGGCATAATAACCATATCTTCCGGCCACCTGAAGCTCCTTGGACCTCTCTAAGGTGGCTCTGACCTCTGCGGCCACCTCGTGCCTCAGGACCACCTATATGGAGCAGCAGTTATGGTGCGTAGGGGTGCCATCACATACCACCACTTCGCCATCTCGTGGTCTAGGGAAAGCGGTGCATGCATCATCGAAGATATTCTCTGGGGATGCTCTCTCCAGTGCCCCCATACGGAAGGCTTGGCAAAGTAAAGTGCAGCCGGCATGGCTATCAAGCAAGTTGGAACTTCCCCCAACCGTTGGAACACTAAGATGGCAAAGTCACGTTGGCCTCGCAAAGGCTTCCAGCCAAGTGGGCGTCATTCCCCTTATTTCCAATCTACAAGGGCTTTTCAGATTTCATCCTCTTTGCCATGGTCCCGATGCTAACTACAACGTCACTGTACAATCGATGCTTCAGGCAACGGGTCATCTTCAGAGTTCCCAGGTATCAACACCAATGACCTCAAGGAGGGGGCTGGAACGCGAACTCATCATGGGCTTCCCAGATCCAGACCATCCTCTCTTCTATTAACCAACAGATGGCAAGTGTTTTTCTCTGTTTTACATCCTCTTTCCATCCGTTGGTGCAGTGTGACAGGGGCTTAAATAGATGTTCGATACAGCTACAATTCTCTTTCAGGATTTGAAAGTACACATTTTAAATATACGTATATATTGAAAATCCATGATGTGCTGAGTATTTTATTTTATTTTTAAAAAAAACTTTTCCTGGAGCTTGAATTCAAAGTTTTGATTTGAAAATCCACATATAATGAAGAGTCAGAATCACATGATAGTTAAGGTTTTGGATCTGAAATGTGGATGCCAGCTCAAGTCTGTCATCAGAAAAAGCACTGGATGATGGGGGCCAATTGTTCTCTCAGTCCAACCTTTTCCACATAATTTATTAACGAGCAAAATGAGAGAGGAAGCATTATGAATTGAATACACTGATTTCATGGGGATAGGAAAAATATAAATCCAATAAATAAATAATGAGCAAAGACACACATGCACACACACAAACATTAGAACTGGGTTTGGTTGCCCTAAATTACAAGTTATCTTGGTCAATTGAACAGATAGCACATGTAAAGCAGTAAAACAGTCTGTCTAGGCTATTGACAAAGCAATTAAAGAAGTTGTGATCTTTAATAATACAACTGATAAAACAATGGTAATTAGACTTATTAAAATCAAACTTAATAAATAGTATTAAATAGATGCAGACTTTATATAGATAAAGTAGCAATGAAATGCATTTATTGGCTTCTATGCAGTAGACATGGTATATCTATGTGTTTATATCTTTTATCATTTGGTTAAGTTTGCTAGATTCCTTGGTTAAGTATCAACTGCCTAGTAACCCATGAAATAGAAAACAGTAGATCATTAATGTTTGTGCTACAAAATACTTGAGATTTTGTCTATAGTATATTCATGAAATTAATCAGAAGTTTTATATTGAACAAGTTATATGTTGCCCAAAATTGAAATCTAGGCCCATGGATGATTCACATTCTTCCAAACAAATGGGATTAATATTTATTTTACGACTGGTTCTGTGGGCATGGCTTGGTGGGCATAGCTTGGTGGGCATGGCGGGAAAGGTTACTGTAAAATCTCCAGTCAGAGGTGGTATTTGCCGGTTCTCTGACTACTCAAAATTTCCGCTGCCAGTTCTCCAGAACTCGTCAGAACCTGCTGAATACCACCTCTGGGATTATGTATACCATGGATAGTACCTTGGACAGCAACAGTAAGTTAAAATAAAGACAACTATGAGTGCAATGTACTTTGTCTTTCCCAATGTACTTTGTCCATAGGAGTGGGAGACTATGATAAGTTTAAATTAATAATAGTTTCATTGTACAACTGTACAGTTATTTCTATCAATAAATGAAAAGACATTAAATAAAAATGAAGTCAGTTGCTGTTTCTTGTTTTTAACCATTCTCTCGCATAGAATCTTAAAGACCAAGTTCATATAATTGCCAGACGTAATTCAATTCTTTTATTCGAAATAGGTTTTTATGGACAAATTTCAAGAATAAAAGATTTATTAAAATTTATTAAAAATATGGATATTGATATTTAATATTGTCAATTATTCTGGGGAGTGGTGCATATTTTCTCTATGTATGCTATGAACATGTGCACATGTGAATTTACAATTAAGTTGCTGGCTTCGTCATTTTCCTCTAATTTTAATTCAATACAGTGGGACATACACTTTTTTTAGGGTAGCAGATTTTATCATAGGCATTTTACTCTTCGCATTGTTCAGGAAGAGTGGGAATTGTGGGCGAGGAGAGAAATGAAAGGTTCATAGAGATGTCTCAGTTGTCAGAGAATCTGCTAATGAAGTTCTTTCGTGATAATATATGGATGAGAAGTAATGTTGCTAAGGCAGCATTTCTAGCTTGTCTTTCTTCACCTATGGAAAATTAATTTTATAGTGTCTCCCAGGGATCTGGTAATTGGTGAGTGTATCTGCATCTAATCTGTGCATGTATAGTGATCCAAAACCTTGAAAATTTATTCAAAGCTCTTTTCTGATTTCTTATTTGTGGTTAATATTTCTTCTCTTTTGCTCTCTAGAGATCAAGAACTCTGTTCCCAATCCAATACTTCTCCCAGCAAGTAGCTTTGGGGAACTTGGTTCTCTACAGCCCTCCCCATTTTCCTAACCTCAATAATATCATGCTTACATTTTATGACAGTAAAATACCATTAAAAACCATTAGATTTGCTTCTTGACAAATGTCCTACTTTCACAGGCAACTGAACTGAACTGCAACATGTGCTCTGTTCAAACATGTCAATAAACATTATTGCAAAGTCATAGAAGCAATAATCAGAATATATGAATCTCACCTTTATTTTTATTTTCCATGAATTTATACAATGCTTTTTTTTCTCTAGGATGGAAAACAAGATTTTTTGAAACTTTTTCTCAAAAAGCTTGTGGTGCTATTTGAACAAAGGCATATTCTCTGCTTTCTTTGAGTGAGCAACAAGAAAGAAATTATTTAAAAACATTTAAAAAGAAAAGAAAAAAATGAGCTTATCCTAGTTACAATGATATGAACTATAACTGTGGTTAATAGTATATATCCATTTCTAATCTGACCACTATCCCTTTGGGTTCCATTATCAAAGACTGTATGGTTATTGGATCCAGCATGGTTATTGCTGAGAATTCCAAGAATTAGAGTGTATACGTCTGGAGTGTGGCCAGATTGAAAAAGATTTCTGGAAAGTATTCACCACCCAACATTGAGAATGCAAGGAAAGCAGTGAGATTGTGTTCAGTGTAGTCTGAACCAATCAATAATGTAGCTGCTGCATTTTGAAAGAAATATTTCCAAATACAGCATATTACAGAAGTCAACTGTGGTATATATTTTAGAGTTATCTTGGCTGGCTTATCTCTGCTTGTTACAGGTTACAGTTTGGCACATCTGCCTCACTTCAGAGGAAAACCTTGTGTCATCAATATTTTTCAAATGTCCAAGAAGTCACTACTTCTATTGTATCTCCATATAACAGGTTGGCATTAATCTTTCATACTGAGTGCCATCTCCTTCACTAGTAAGTTGGAAAAAGAAGCCAAATCTGTCAATACTGTCTTATGTAAAATTCACTTCATTTTTTGCAAAGTCAAATAGATTTGTCTCAACTTAGACTTCGGTATTAGATTGTCTATTTATAAAGATGTATTCTCAGAAACCATTTATTATTTTTATTGTTTATTTATGGGGAATTACCTTTTTGTTTTTTTATTTGCAGATGTGAAGGCTACAGTCAGGATGTATGAAAAGATAAGGGCTTTGAAGCATGCTGTTTCTTGATTACCTCAGTCAGGCTAGACTGACTCAATAGTTACAGAATTTCTATATGTCTCATTTTTCTATCTAGAAGAGGTAGTAGTAAGAACTTTAATGGATAAATTCTCCCTTGACCTCTTACAATTATAGGCCAGTCTCATCTCAAGAACAGTGAATTAAGAAGGCAATCACAAAATGGCTTCTATTCTTATATCATTCTACATTAAACCACTCAAATGTACCTTGGTTTATGTCCTAGGAGCTTCCATTTGAAAAAAAAAATCCAACTGTTATCATAGCATACAATACAGTAAATAAGCAGCTGAATATTCCAAAACTCAGGAATCTGTGCTAGATGCCAATTGCTTCCTGACCACAATTTAAGTTGTTGGCCCTGACCTTTAAAATCAATATGTATTATAGCTTCACTATGTAAAGGTCTGTTTTACTTTTTACAAATCTGTCAGATTATTAAGATTTTTAGGAAAGCCCTTTTAAAGAACTTCTGACTTTTAGGAGCCACTCTTTCTAACATAACTTGTCTTCATCTCATGCCATATTTTATGTTGCACATTATAAACAGCCAAACAAATCAACAGGAGAAGGCCTTCTGTATTACTTCTTAAGATATATATGTTGAGAAAACTGGTACAAGAAATCCTATTGATGGTTGATTACTCAGGATTGAATTGAATTGATTGCTAAAACAGTTGTACATGCAATGATCAGCTTGGAACATGATTTCATAACACGTGGCAATGTCAAATCCAAAAATTTTGGAAGTCTGATTTGTAAAATAAGGTTAAAATTATTAAATCAGTACTTTTTATAACTAATCATTATTATACTACTTATATCACCATAGACTTGCAATTGTAGATAGTCTAATTAGATACTAACTTAATTTTAATAAGGTAATTTCTTAATTGATACAAGATATTTTAATATGAAGCACTAATTCAACATTACTTTGAATTTTGTATTTAATCTTATAACAGTTTTAAATATGTTTTCTTTAATTTTTATTACTTTACATTTTATTGTATGTATTAAAATAAACTAAAAATATTTAATCATCCTTATTTTTCAAATTATAACCAAAGTTTGTAAAAAAATTATTAGGAAAATTGATAGTGCTAATAAAAAAGATATTATTATACTAATGGTTCTGTGCATTAGGATGGCAAAAGAAAAGAAAAAAAGAAATAATAAACATACACATGAGCATATTACAAAAATAGTAATTTTAAAATAAATATGTCTTTGTATAAATTGTTATATGAGTTAGACGACAGAAAAAGAGACAGAGAGACAGAGGATGCAAAGAAGAAAAAAATATTTAATAGAACTAAAAAGTTATTGAAAAGAGGCAATGAAGGAAAGGTTTTCTATTGTAACATATAGTCAGTACTACATTATTAACATTGTCTGGATTTCATTCCAGCTTTTGAATATAAAAATGTTTAACTGTCCTTTTAATTCATGTTCACTTTAAAAATGCTGAAAATATCTAGCCAATCCAGTGTTTCCTTTCTCATAAAGGACTGTGATGCTGATAGAAAACAGCACTAGGAGTAATATGCTATCCTCTACAACACCTAATACTAAAGATAATATATTAGCATCACGACTAGCAGCAGTCAATACTTCCATACTGTTTGAAGCCCATCTATGTTTTCTCTGAATCTGGTCTGTCATCAATCAGAATGAAACAAGTGTTAGAAATGTTCTCTTTACTAGCCCCAAGCTGCGAAAACATTGATCCCTAACCTGTCTTTTCAGAATAGCATCCCCATTACATCTATCTCTGCAACTAGGAAGCAGACATGGAAAGCCGAAGGAAGGAAAACTGCCAAAAGCATCCATTGGTGTATATGTGTGTGGGAAGGGGTGGCGGTGGCAGCTAACTCAGCAATGTCTTGGGATCATGATGCAAGCTCCATCTTTTTCTATTTTGCTGTATAATATTCTATACTGTAGATGCACGAAGTAGCCGATCTTGCATGATGTCAAAAGTGACAGATTCCAGCAGATAGTAGTGAATGCTGACTGCTATGGAGCTTTCAAGGCTCTCTTTAAAAATGTTTTAGTCAATTTTGCATGTCATTATTACAATCTAGCCTTTCTTTCTTCTTGCAATTGTAAGCAAGGATCTTGAACCTGGGTTGTTACAATTTGATATAGCCTATTTATTTTTGGTTTTTTGTGCCACCTAGAGTATGCGACCTAGAATCCAATGGAGTTGCGTAGCTATAATAAATTTAAATAATAAATAAAATTTATTATTATATCCTACTTTTATGCTTATATTAGCATTCAAGGTAGCTAATAAAAGTGGTTTCCTGTGCCTTAGAAAGTTTTACTATCTCTCTGCATACCAAAATATTTCTTAAGGAATAAGAAATACATCTAACTGTATAATCTGCAATTTAGCAACTCTGTAAAAACATTGGGTTTACTCATACAAAATGTGACTTTCTTCTCTCCAAATAAACTGCTAGACAGTTTATTCCTCATAGTAGCAAATTTGATTTTCAATAAAGAGATCCAATTTCACATTGATTGTTTATATTTTTATGCACATTATTGCAGAGGCTAAAAGTAATTGAGATATTTCTTTTCTGCAATATTTGCAATATTGTAAAATGTGTCATTCAAATGCACTTCTGCTGTTTGAAATCTTTTGGGATCTTGTGCCAATGTAAGTATAACCAATTAAATTGATAGTATTTGCTGAATATGCTAAATTTGAAACCAGTCTTTGTCCTGCTGAGCAAACCTGCTTTCACCTCCCCTTCCCCAGTCACTATAAGTAGTACTCAAGAAATGACAGTAGTGGAGTCAACCCATTTATGGTCACATCTTATAATAGTTATTAAGCAAAATATCCTCACTTAATGACCCCACTCCTGTTCTCAATGCAACTGTTAAACAAACACAAGGGTTGTTAAATGGAGCACAGGCTCATAATCTCCTGCCCAGGGATTCTCAAGGTTATTCCTCACCTACTCTGAAGTCTTCATGCTCTGCTTCTTGCTGGGGTCACCACAGTCATTCAGCTTTCTCTCTACCCAGAGTTTAAGGAAAACAAGCCATTTGAAGATGAATGGATAGGTGGGTGAACACTGCAGTCTTTTGTAAGAGCAAATGACTCTGAAAGTGCTGTAGCTGTATCTTTGAAACTGGATCGTTAAGTATTTCTGGGAAGCCTGTAGTAACTTCAAATTGTCACTAAGTGGCATTGAGGACTTCCTGTATTACCATCCTACCAAGAATTTGTTCTTCAATTCTAGTTTGCCTTGCAAAAAATAGAACTGAACTTCTTCCCTAAGACATAACTATTATTCTAAAGCATAATTATTCTGTTATTTAGGCATTTCACCCTATGGTTGTTTTGGGTTGTCACTTCTCTTTTTATCACAGAAAGATAAAGGAAAATACAAACAGAAAAGGGTGAAGGTACATTGTCTAAACATGTCTGAGATTCCCCAGATTATGCCACTGTAGGTTTAATTTTCCATTATGAGAAGGAGGGAGAGAAGAAATAAAGTGGGAAGACTTTCAACTTTATTTTTGAACTGGAAAGATTAACATGGCCACTAGCCAATCAACTCAGTTTATTCTTGATCATGCATTGTCAGCACATCAATTGACAAATGAATAAATTAACTTGGATATCTACAGAAGCTCCATAATCTATTAAGGAAATTACTTGCCTTAGTCTGACAAGTTTTATTGTCGGCATTTGATTGTTCTCAAGATATTTACAGATCAGTTGTTTTATGATCTGATGTAAAATGTCCCAGGTTAGACTCATCTGTTGTTTACTGGATTCTCTTTTTTCCTCTTTTTGAAGAATGAATAATGTCTGCTCCAGATATCTAGTATTTCACCAATTGTCTAGAAATCATTGAGCCAAATTATTGGCTAGTTTCTTCAATTTGTTAGAGTCCTAGGATGAAAACCATTTGCTCCTGGATATTTAAATTTATTTAAAGCAAAAAGGTGTTCTCTGACCATGCTGCTATCAATAGCAATCTTGTCCCTTTTTCCTGTCAGCTTTCCTGTTGGAATACAATAAATAGGATTTTTTGCTTGAGAAGACTGAAGAAGTTGATTAGATATGGGGTTTTTTTTGGTGCTTATTACTACTAGAATTTTGTTTTCTTAACTGAGCAGCTGGTATACTGACTCTTTATTCTGAATATATCAAAAGGAGAGTCAGCTTGGTATAGTGGTTAAAGAAACTGGGAAACCATAAATTTCTAGTCTTGACTTAGGCACAAAGCCAGCTGGGTAACTTTGGGTAGTCACTCTCTGTCACCTCTATAAAAAAGGCAAAAAAACCCACTTTTGAAAACATTGCCAGAAAAACTTCATGGTCTGGTTTGTGGGATTGCCAAGAGTCAAGATTGACAAAAAAAATTGCTGAAGATGTACAGAGCTCATGAGGCTAGTTCACTAGCCTCAACTCATTTGAGTTTTTACTTAAAGGTTCCCTCCACACATACAAGCTAGTCATTCCATCTCTAGGAGGCGGTGCTCATCTCCATTACAGAGCCAAAGAGCCAGCACTGTCAGAATACATTTCCATGGTCATGTGGCTGGCATGACTAAATGCTGAAGGTGCATGAATGCTTTTACTTTCCCACCAAACTGGTCCCTATTTTTCTACTTGCATTTTTACATGCTTTCAAACTGCCAGGTTGGCAGAAGCTGGGACAAGTAACAGGAGCTCACTCCGTTATGTGGCTCTAGGGATTCGAACCACTCTGTTCAACAAGCTCAGGGTCTTAGCCCTGAGCCACCATGTCCCTGAGTTTTTATTACTTGGCATTAATTCTCTACTATTATGAGCTACATGTCTTAATTATGTTTTTATAACATAATTCTTTTTTACTTCATGTGTGTTTCATTTTTGTTCTGTTGTCCTTGTTACACTTTTTATATAGTATCATTGACTTCTTTTGATAAGCTCATTTTTTTCCTGCTCATTGGTTTTTGTGGCTTTGTACCATTGTGCTTGTAGCATCCTAGGAAATCCTACACATATTGAGCTCCGCTTCCTATTAGTTTTTCATATTTATCATTGTTCATAGTTTATTCAAATCCACTTTCTTGAGTCCAAGATTCCAGTATGTATAAAAGGCTAACAGTATTACATGGCTACTTTCCCCTAATGTCCTTGATATTTTCCCAATGAAGTCTTTCCTATTGATTAATTATGATGTCAAGGATAGCTGACCTGCTTGTGCCTTTCTACACTCTGAAGGCAAAAGCTGCCAGCAAGACAACTCGGGAATTTTGCTTGAAGGAATATGGTTGGCAGAATGTGTCTTCTTCCAACAGATGTTGGGCTAATTAAGACATGAAGGAAAACAAGCCTTGGAAATCAGGCAAAGAGATGACAAACCATATGTGTAATAGCCATATAATATGAATTAGACCTCCCCTAAGGACAGCAAAATATGTTTTCAGTAGTCCTCACTATGAGCTTGCTCTAAAACTAAGTTTTGGAGATAATCTAAATATGATATAGAAAAATTTGCTGGATGTGTCCTTCATTACAAAAAAGATTTAACTGTAGTTCAGATTTTCTGAATTCAGAAAACTCTTGAGATCCCCTGATATTCTCTCTCTCTCTCTCTCTCTCTCTCTCTTTCTATCTCTCTCTCTCTCTCTCTCTCTCCCAGACTATTTGGAATTACTGGTGACAGCAGTATACTAAAGCCTCAGGAACCTCTGAAAAGTATTAAAACAAATGTCTATTAATGCATGCATGGATGTTTTTGGAAAAATATTTTTGAAGCCTACTTTAAATCTCTATAGCACTCTGACATTGCTGTCTGGAAGGATAAACAAGTTTGGCTAAAATCAAGTGAGAGGGTCAAAAGAATATGCATTAAAATTATGACATTTCCTGCTTTCTAGCAATAGTAAAAAAGAAAGAGGCTCTCAGGAGGATCACTGCTCTAGTAACAGCTCATAGATACCCACCATATTATTGTCCTAATTGTGAAATTCTTACTCTGTCAATTATGTTACTGGCAGTATACTCTTAATCTAAGCTTTAAAATGCCATTGCACTGGTTCCACATTATTACCACAGGAGCAGTGTAATATCAAATATTGCTTTTTAACTAAAAACAATGTAAAACATGGTCTTCCAAGAAGGATAACCTTCATTCTTCCATAATATTTGATTACATTATGAGCAGATAAATGTTGTTGATATTACTTTATTTGCAATATTCATTTGGAAAGGTAGGAATTATTGATCAGTGCAAAATGAAGGTGAATAAAATTATATCTTTTAACCAGATAAATGATAATTGTAGTTAACTATGGGCTTTCTACCCATGTTACAATTTACAAAGAATGTTTTCAAGGGCACACTAGAAAGAATTATTTCAGATCTGAAATAAACATTCACAGTAATCATTCAAAGAGGCAACCACCATAGCATTCATATGATAGCCAGCTAAGTGGTGTACAAATGTTTTTTAAAAATGTTCTACCCTAATTGCGACAAATTAATCATTTTCACATTTTTAGAGAGAAGAAATCATCAACCATTGGATTCGCATGGGTCCTTTCTTATTTCATCAAGTAATTTCTTTGGTGCTTGGCCACAATTAGTGTATATTCTTCTTTCACTATTCATCAATGCAGAATGGAACACAATGAAAAATAGAATAAAAGGGATGGTAAAGAGGAAATATTTATTTAAACAATACATCCAAAAGATCAAAGAAGGCATTGTATGGCCATGAAAGCCAAACAGAATAAAGGAACATCTTCCAAAATGGGTCCAGACAGTCTTGAGTAATCCAATAACAATAGCAAATCATAGTATTTTATCAAATTTCATTTTGAATTGCTTTTATTAAATTTTAGTTACAAATTGTTGCTGGAACTTTGCATTTTGATATGGCCCAAGGGCTAATCAATAAAGACTTATTATTAACAACAGCAAATCATAGCCATAAAATGCCTTATTCAGCCATTGCAAGACACTTACTAGCTATGGGTCACCAGATGGATCAAAACTCTGTGTTTAAAGTTTTACTTTGCCACAGGAACTCTCATTTCCTATGGTTTGCTGAGGCAGTTGCCATTAACTGTGTGAAGCCTCCCTTGTGCATGCAAAAACAGTTTTATGTCAATCTAAGCCTCCTGTGGGTGTAAGGCTTGTCATTGGTTGCTTTCCTGCATACATTGTAGGTTTAATTAATGCTCCTGCTATATCTTACATTTCAGGCTGATTTTAACCATATTTTTTTTAATGTAGGTACTGATGAGTCAATGCAAAATGCTTGCATGTACATCTTTTGGATGTTCATCTTTTGGATGTATTATTTAAATTATTAATTTAATTATTTTAAATATATATTTTGGAATTCAAACAAAATAGGTTCAGTTAAAAGCATGAATTTACCAAAGGATGAAAATATTTGAAGCTCAAGGTTGAACTTAGTGCACTCTGAGCTTGGTTGCACTCTTTAGTGCACTCTGAGCTTGGTTGTTTTCTTGTAGGTCTTTCATTACCCAACTATGTAGCATGATCAATGCTACTTGTGAGTGTAAACAGTACAAAGCTTTGAGGCCTGGCATTCAGGCAAATCAACCATTAAGAGGCAATAGAAATAAATAACAACTACATATCATTCAAAAGAGAACATCAAAAAGCCCCCCCAAAAACCCCAAAAAGACCAAAAAGCCCTCACCAACAATCAACATCCAGGTAAACAGAGATTAACACCTAGATTATCATCAGACCAACAATTAAGAAGCAAACAATACCACAATCAAGGAACATTACAGTAAACTTCCCAGGTTCCATACTAGTACTGATGATGTTACCTAGTTTAGTAACGAAATGTTTGCAAGAAAAGAACCAAGCTCAGAGAGCACCCCACAACCTGAATTTAGCCAGGCATTTTTTTTTGTTTTATTTAAAAAAACAACCTGCACAATCAATCGAAGATCTATTTCAAAAATTCTGAAGTTAGCTACATTTCCTGGAAGTATTTATACATAACATTCTGTGGTCATGGAATATTTTGGAGAAATTTTGCAATGAAGAAAAGCTGTATGTGATAAGAGCAATATTTTATTCATTTTTTAAACATAATTTTGTGGGTTTTATACTCAGTATTTTGGAATGTTGAAATACAGAATCCTGAACTACAAAATCTTAAGAGAAATTTGCAGCAGTCTCTTTCTTTCCTCTTTTGTAGAGGTAAATATTATCATAAAAGTTTGTGTGTATGCATTTATTTATAAATAATTCTCATAGATTTACCTTGTTATAAATTTATTTACATTGGGGTTTCATTGTTGACAAGACCAAAATAGATTTTCATCAAAGCTGAATGGACTGCAGTTTTTCATTCAATGAAAGAATTTACAATCCAGAATATTTTAATTTGAGATCCTGACTGATAATTTTAAAAGGGTTTAAACATATCTGGAAGATACTAACATGGAAAAGGATGAATGTTGATGTAAATAATCTGTGAAATGTAAATAAGACTGTGAAATGGCAGAGGAGAACTGCTTTGCATAGCTAATAACACTTATGCCTTAAATTTTGTGTTTCACATTTTTCTTATAAACTGTATACAGGAGAAAGAGGGGAAGGGAGGGAAGCACATCAATATTCAGGTTGCCCATAGAGAGATAATCTGTGAAAAAGAAAGAGAGAAAGTAATCCAATGTATTTCAGGCAACTGAAAAGCATTCAGTTGATCAGCACATGCAGACAGTCTAAATTAGGGCCAAAATTTTTCAAAGAAATATTGAAGAAGCCTGTGCATGTATACATTTGATAGTTTGGTACAGAGGTGAAGGCATTGGGCTAGAAACTGTGAGTTCTAGCCCCACTTAAGGCACAAAGCGAATTGGTGGCATTAGCTGGTCCATTTCTATCAGTCCTAAAAAGCAGGGAATAACAAATGCCATTTCCCCAAAAGACCTTGCAAAGAAAATTATTGGGATTTGTCTAGGCCAGGGGTGTCAAACTTGTGGCCTGTGGGCTGGATGCATCACGTGCTTGCCATGCCATGCCCAGTTTAGCAAAGGGGGAAATGTTACGATATGTCACATGACAATGCCATGATGATGCGAGTTTGACATCCCTGGTCAGGAATCAGGAATCAAAGCTCAACTTGAAGGCACACATGCATGTACAAAAATGTGGTTAAGAAGTTCTTATTAAATTATTTCATTTGCATCTAAAGAGCAGGATTGATTGGTAGAATTTGCCAGTCATTGTTTATTGAAGTTATGAGTTAGAGGCAGAGGATAGGTTTCTATTCATCTGTTAATTGATATAGAATATAGAAAACCCAATTCTTTACTTTTACCATTTTGGCCATGTTTTTTTTTAAGCTGCTTATCAGGAAAGATACAAAGTATCTTTTGAGAAGGTTGACCATATAATGACAAATGAGCAGAAAATAAGAATACCTGCAACAGTAATGGGCAAAAGCAGTAAACAATATGGTTACATGGTTTCTTTCATTATTATTCAGTTTTATTTGTTCTGTCTGCTGCATTTAATTATAAATAATTGGCACATACCAAGACAATGAGACATTTTCTTCTGTTCCTTGTAACCTATAAACAGAAAAACTAAATTGCTCAAAAATGCTATTAAAACATATGTTACCTAAGCCCTAGAATCTCCTTCTTTCTCCAATATCAGTAAGATTCTTTTACTGGGGAGGAATATTTAAGAGTTATTAGGAATAAGGTTCAAACATTTCTTTATGGCTTAGTGACACTTTATTGACCTTCATAAACATGCAAAGTTTTAAGATTTGGATAAAAAAAAAGTCTTTCTGCTGATTTATTATTATAATGAAAGAAAAATGTCCTGTGCAATTTGGATTCAGATATTAGATGGGGTGAGCTGATTTGCCAGGGTTTTTTGGGGGGAGGGGGAATTTTGGTTAAACTTTCTTGGGTTAGCCTTTCTATGTTGGCCAATCAGTTCAAACTTTCAGGAGGACCTTTACCTCTTACAAAAATTTTCATAAAATTATTTTCTTGTAGTCATAAATAAATCTGCAATTCAATTATTTTCAAACCAGACAACAGTTCTGTGATGTGAAGAAATAAATAGATGAACATCAATATAGATGAACATCAATATTTATTCTCAATTGTAATTTTTCTAAAATTCCATTTTGGGGAAAGGTAAAAATGGCACAATGCAATTTAAAACTTCATTCTAATCTACAGATGAATTCAAATACAGATTAGGGTCTATTTCACCATTTCCCCTCTTCCCTATACTGGTAATCCTTGATTTATGAGAGCAATTGAGCCCGCCCAAAAAGCTGAGTCACATGTATGGTCTGCAAGCATTATTCAGGTATTGCCTATGTAACCCAGCTTTCAATCACTAGAGAAAAAATTCTTGAATGCCATTTATCAAAAAACCTGTTAATATATTTCAGTATTTTATTAAACAAACTCATGGCAGCAAAGAAATATATTTGTATTTTTATGAAGATGACTTCCGGTTCTTCCTTATTTTTCATTGGGTATGTCATTCTCTAATTGCTAGTGTCTTTTTCTAAAACAAGAGTAGCAGACTTAAGTGTTCCATGTGTTCTTTAATGTCCAAAATCGACCTGCTTTAGCTTCAAAATCTCCAGAATGAACAAAAGAATTTTCCAAGCATTACCAATTTTCCATATGTTCAAAAAGATAATTAAAACAGTTAAGCTAAAGGATAAATATTAGGCTCGCTATTCTCTTGGTTCTCCAATAGGACCAATAAAGGTAACACTGAAAATCCCTTCCCTTGATTGTGATAGAAATGGAAGTGAAATAGAGAAAGAAATTTTCTTTTCACATGGAATTGAGAGACAAGCATCATTCACCACAACCATTAGCCATTTGCTATCAATGACATTTGGGATGGATTAGAAAGAAAAATTTCCCCCTTGAGGTCTCCTTGATAGAGTTGTAAAGAAAGCAATAAGAAGAAAGGAAGAGGTTGACTGATGGATACGATATAAGCGGATTCTTCTCTCTGTGCATTAGAAACTCAGCAGATTACACTAATGTGCATAATAATCAAGCTGTCAGAGAGTCTCCAGTTCTGCTTGGAGGCAAGCAATGCTGAGAACATTTTATCTCATTTGCAAATGACTTTTTATGCCCAGTAAAATTCAGTTTTCATATCAATTAATAATTCAGCTAATCATTCAATAAAAGAATATCCTTTTTCCCTGGGAGAGAGCAAGTCAATCCAAGGCAGCAAAGGAGTCATCAATACATGGGAAATTTGAGATCTGTACTATTCCATTCAAAGGTACCAGAGCAGCAGTTGGTAGCAAAACAACACTTGAGATATATTTCAAATCTCCAGAGTTTATGATAGCATTCATTTTATGTTAGCATTTATTTTAATATTTGTTTTATTTATTCTACATAACTTATAAGTCATTCCAATCACAACTGACTCCAAGTGTCTGTAACATTTTGATTCATTTCCCCCACCCTAACCTTGTCTTTCTGATTCTGGATGGATCATGTTAAACATAACCTTTTCGGATAAATGTTAGCGAGGTCCCATGTTGTTCTTTCTGCTTCAGTTATAATTTCCTAAAATGTTTTTCTGGTTCTCTATCTCTAGCACTACCTCTTTAAAAATAGATATTTTTGAGCTTTACTAAAACATTTTCTGACCACACCTGAAAAATCATGATAGGAAAAAGGGAACAGCTGCCATTTTTAAAAAAAAGTCTGGTATTATCTTTTATTACTTTCTGTCCAATATCCATAAGATTGTGGGGTCAACATTCAGCTCTCGAGATTGTGAAATAAACATCCCTGGTCATTTTTACTTGTTTTAGAATATGCCTTTTTTCATTCTCCCTGTAATGATTGTCACTAGAAAGTGAGATCTTCAGAAGCCTGCTGTTCACAGCTGGGATTATTTGTGTCTTTATATCGTGTTTTTTTTGAAAAAATAAATAAAATAAGATGTTGATGAAAACACCTGCTCAAGCTTGCTTTTTCTTAATGAGTCATCTGTATAATATTAAATAGCACTACAAACCAATTACTTCTGTTTAAATAGCAGTCATGTGCTAATGAAGTCATGAAGTATCATAGGCAGTTTAAAGAAAAAAATGTAAGATGTTCAGAATCATGTACATGCATTATCAGAAAAAGGGACTTGGACATATCAACTAATTTTTCCCCCTTCTTTTTCTAGGTAAGTGAAACTTCAGATTTTCCAATATCTGGAGGTGCATATATAGTTCCAATGTGATGAGAGATACTTTCTTATGTGTGATTCAAAGTCATATTCAAATTTCAACTGATGGTACTTTCAGCAGTTAATTGTGAGTATTTGTAGATATGTTTTGATAGGACTGAATGTAATTTTACATCATCAGTGTTTGTGTGTGTGTATGTAATATTAAAATAATTAATATAAAGATATCTCATTTTATACTCCTGATTTATAATTCTTTCTCTTTTGCTATTCTGTTGATAAGTGTATGTGAAATATATGTACACATCTATTTTAATCAGGGTTGGACTCCATTTTTAATGGCTTGATCTAACTTTCTCAGTTCTTAAATTATTTGATGCAAACATTCAATTGAGTTGGCAGAAAAAAGAAAGGGAATCTATCTATCTATCTATCTATCTATCTATCTATCTATCTATCTATCTATTTGTTTTCTTAAGTTTTCGCGGGTACTTACATGTATGCTGTTCAGCTTTTTTCGGTATTTTTCCCATGTCCTTGTAGCTGTGCTTTTTAAAGTTTTAACCAACGTTTCGCACAATCTCAATCAGGATGAATCCTAGATGATGATGATCAGGATGAAAAAATCAGGACCATCTGGATGAAAAAAACCCATTCTGGACAGCAATTAGGCCAGCCCAAATTTTAAAACTGAAACAACTGTAAGCTTCCTGAACTCACAGAACGAACACAATAAAGGATTCTGATGAGTCAGATGAGATTCTGCCGAAACGTTTGCTACAATTTTAAAAGCACACGCTACAGGACGTGGGATAAATACCCGAACAAAGCTGGATGAGATAAAAAAAAATCTTCTAGATGCCAAATTTATACGGCCTCTCCAAAAAATACCAAAGAAGGCAACTCTCAGACCATAGTCAGCTCCATGGAGCAAGCATTACAAAACCTAGCTAAATTACTTAGCAAACACCTAACAGCCCCATGCTGAAACGCAGCTTCATAATGTCAAAAACTCATACCACTTCTTAGAAATGATCAAATCTACAAGTAGAACAAGAAGATTCTGCTTGTAAGTTTTGATGTGGTTTCACTAGTTCACTCAAGTCCCAGATAAAAGAAACTCTTGAAATCAATCAAAATAAATCAACCAGCTAAACACTCCTGGAACTAACAGAACACTGCCCTAACCAACACATATTTCACATAATACAAAGGGACAAAGATAACAAGCAAATTGAAGGAGCCCTATGGATCACCACTGTCACCGTCATTGCAAACCTGTTCATGGAAGAATTTCGAATCCAGAGCCTGGTAATGCCACACACAAACCAAAACTATGGCTAAGATACATCAATGACATATTTGTGATTTGGCCCATGGAAAAGAAAACCTAACAATTTCCTAACAGCATCACGCCAAAATCATGTTCACCATGGAAACGGAAATAAACAAACTCTAACCATTTCTAGATGTACTAATCTATACAAAAGAACAGATGGACATCTGGGAGCACACCATATACCAGAAGAAAAGGCACACACGAACCCCACTACTCAACTAGGCCCAATCCCACCAACCACCCAGCACAAATAAATTTCGTGGCTAAAACACTAATTTCAGAACCAACGCCTGCAACAAGACACATAATAAAGCTGAACTATGCACCCTGATGAAGTATTGACAGCAATGGGCTTCCACAAACAAAATCACCAACTTGATCCACAAAAACACACCAAACATAAAGAGACCTAGAAGATCAACAGCCCTATGGAACAGCTGTCTTGCCCTATAAGAGGTACTAACAGATAAATCAGAAGATACTACACAGGCATATCAAAAACTGCTTCAAAACAGACGAAAAAATAGAGCCATCCTTAGAAACCAAAAAGACAAAATTGACCTGGAAAACCCAGCATATACGAAGTTCCTGTAATATGCCGGCCAACAGTACTTGACAGACCAATAGAAGAATAAGTGAACTGGATGAACACAAAAAATGCAGTAAAAAGCTGGAAACACACTCCTCACTAGTCAACACATGAAAACCAAGGTCACAACATCAACTTTCAGTGGCAACTAAAACCCAGCCACTAATAAGAAAACTAGCCACAGACTCATCGAGAGAAGCATAGAGATTTGAAAAAAGACCTGAAAGCATGAATCAGAAGCGATATTCCCAGCAGACTTGTCATCATTTGAAGCTGCACTCTCAAATAGAAAGATCTCACACCAAAAAACAGGCAACAGCTGATGCACAAACAGACTCCTCTGATACCTCCAGCTCAAAACACAACCCTCCACCAGGCACAGGTGAAACTGGCTTTCCTAATGGCATAGCAGCTGTCTTCAACTCGAAGCCAAGCTGCCATGAAAGCCTCAACACAGGAACAGGGTTGCTAGCCAATCAAGCCACAAAACAGACAGAAGAAAAGAACACAATTCAATCCAAACTTCCAAGTCCAGTGGAACACAGACCTAGACTCCAGCCATCAGATAGGCCAGCCTCGAATTTGAAACCAAGAGGCTGTGAGATCCATCCATACAGAAGCTGAGATGGCAGATGAATTCCTGCTGAAACATGCTAAACTTAACAGCCACTACAATGAGACGTGGATATACCGAGGAAGCCTTGAACAGCACACAATGTAAGTACGCGAT
>BHFT01073839.1:0-10800 GCA_004320025.1 Laticauda laticaudata | reverse complement strand
GTGGAGGAAGGAGGAGTGTAGTGGGCTGTTCTGGTCTGCAGCTGGGTGAGTGTGGCATCGTTGTGCGTGTGATGAACTGGTCCTGGACTGGGAAGGTCTGTTTTTGCTGTGGGAAGTCCTGGTAGTCATAGCTTTGTGGTGAGAGGCTGTTGAAAGCCATGGAAGGCTGTTGACACGCCTGGGGGGAGGGACAGACTGGCTGGGTAGGAGCAGGTTCAGCTGGGCCTTGAGGGTTGTGGCAGAAAGAGTGCTGTGATCTTTTCCTTCATCACCTGGTACTGGCCGGGCATATCCCTCAAGGTTGTGGCGGACTGGAGGATCTCTGTCCAGCTGGAACCAGCTGAGGAGCAGTTCTGTGCTAGTCCTCATTGTGTCCCTGATCTCCAACAGGACAGTTGTGGCCTCTGGCCCTCCAGTCTGCCTCTCTGCCGTGCATCCTGTGGAGCTGGGGGTGGGTGGTGGTGGGCTCTCTGGTGGCTGCTGCTCTTCTTCCATTTGTGACTGACAGCAGGGCGCGTAATCCTCCATGTCCTTTGGATGGGCGAGTGCAAGCTGTCGAGGGGGTGGTCTCTGCCATGGGGCCCTTGAAGAACACCTGGCCCTAGACAGGGCAGCTGCTCCTGGCTGGAAGAGGACTGGCTGTCTGTAGGGACTGTCCTGAGGGACAGAGGGTTGTCAGAGGCGCGCTCCTCAGATGGTGGACCTCACCTTCAGGAAGCTTGCAATTGGGCCAATGTGGCTGTATACATCTCCCTACAGTCAGGCTTGTACACAGCCGGGCCTGGACCAACAGTTTTTTGAGGTGTGCAGCTTGCCATTGTCCGGGTGTGCATTGTGCTTCCGACCCATCCCAAGGCAGGGACATCTTGAAGTAGTAGCTCAACACAGGCTCTGCTGCCATGTCCTCTCTTTCCGAGCGTTAGCCATGTTTCTGCTTCGGTGGTCAATAGAGCGTGGTGAGCCAGCAATTTGACCTTCTACACGGTACATTTATCAAGTACTCCTCCAGGTCCATTTCAGCATCCTCCTCTCTCGGTTCATCTGGAGCATATTATGGATGAGTACTGTTTCCTATCTGTCTCCTTCCTCTCCCTTTGCCTTGCCTTCTCCTCCCTTACGTGAGGCCAGGGTCCAGGGCCTTACAGCAGCAGGGCGCTTTATGAGGCCTTTGGGGCTGTGTCCACCACAAGCAAAGTATGCAGACCGATAGCACCACTAAGCACCTACCATCCAGCAGGCAGCAGCTACCACCACCACACAGCAGACACCACCAGCAGCAGCACAACCACCATCACCAGCAATGCAGCAAACCACCAGCCACACCAGAGCAGTCAGCATCTACCAACACCAGCCAGCACCAGCAGTTAGGAGAAGCAACCAGCAGCTTCAGCAGTCGTAGCAGGTAGAGGATGGTGGTTCTGTCCTTGCATGCCAGGGGCTAGCACGAGTTAGTGCACGGCTTTTCTTCTTCCCTGAACGATGTACCATGGTTCTTTGAGGATAATGTGCAGCACGCTTTTCCTCTGAATGCCTGACTGCACTGCGAGCTGCCATCCTTTTGTTTGATCCAGCGGAGCTGAACGCAATTGCATGACTCCCCCGATAGCGACGACATGAGATCGTCTTCTGACACCCAATTATCACATCCCGCTATGCATCGCTTGCCTTTCCAGTAAAGTTGTCCATTGAGGCATCTGCGTCCAATCGCTTTGCATGCCGGCTTGCATGACACGCCTTATCTCCGCTTCGCGCTATTCTCTCCACCCGGATAACCTCCCGGATTGGTATGTGTCGCATCCCGCCTTCCATCCTCTTGTCATCCGCTAGATGGTTTCTACGAATCAATCCGTGGTTTAAGCATCCCCGCTACAATCCACACCAGCCCGTTTCCGTATTTACCGTTCACTGGTTATAGCAATTAAATTTTCAACCACTCTCTTTAGAGAGAGCAGATGACAACGAAATGGCGCCACCCTTGAAATTTTGACATCATCCGCAAGTGATCCTATTATGCCATACGTTTTGCGTCCATCGGACCAGTCGGACAAGGCCTTTAATTTGGAAGTATGGATAAAATATCAAGATAAGTCCTTGACTTATGACCAGAATTCGAGCCAAAATTTAAGTTGCAAAGCGAGAGTTGTTAAGTGAAGTTTGCCCATTTTAGGACTTTCCCCTACCACAGTTGTTCAGTGAATCATGGGCAGTTGTTAGTTAGCTAACACGTTGTTAAGGAATCAGCGTTGGTTTTGACTTGTCAGGCACTCGCAAAAGGTGATTCATATGACCCTGGGACACTGCAACCGGGGTCATTAAATAATGAGCCAGTTGCAAGGCATTCAATATTGATAATTTGAACACAGGGGATTGACTGCAGGGCCATAAGTGTGGTTGAAAAAAAGCGGTCATACTCACTTTTTTTAAAAATGCTGTTGTAATTTGGAACAGTTCACTAAAGGAGTCTGGACTACATGTAACTATTTCAGAATGTTTTCCCCCCCCCCCCAAAATGGGAAGTGAATGAGAATTGCATGATTTTTACAAAACGTACAACGGGGACACTAGAATAAGAAGGGATGCTTCTATTTTGAAGCAACCTTATTTTAAAATCTTGAGATTCTTACAATGATATCAAGCTCTTTTCAGATTATCTTTCTTTTGAAGCTCTTTAGTTCCTGTAATACTAGAAAACCACAGTCATAATTTACAACGGTCACTTCTGGAAAACTGTTTGCTTTAATCATGTCTGAGCTGGATGTAGTGGGAAATCTTCCCAAAATTTGGTTTCTGTATTTTCTTTCCTTATTAAAACTGTTGTTAAATGAGAAACATTCGCAAAATAAATGGCTTATTTTAGAACCGGTTTGCAAAGATAATTGAGAGACCGTCTCTTGCCGGACACATCTACCTGATCCACTTAGAGTGGGGAGGCAAGGATTGTTGCGGGTCCCTTCCCCTATGCCTGGAGAATTCTGGGAGTTGAAGTCCACAAATCTTAAAGTTGGCAAGTTTGGGGATCCCTGTCCAAGGGAGATACACCTGGCGGGTCCCAGAAGAAGGGCCTTCTCTGTGGTGGTTCCCTCTCTCTGGAACATCATTCCCACAGATATTAGACTGGCCCCAGTCTAGCACTCTTTTGGAAGGCGCTGAAGACATGGTTCTCACAGTGGGCCTGGGGAACCCAGAGCGGGATGGAGCCCATTAAATGGTTTGTATGAATATGTATTGTTTCTGGGGTGAGGGGTGTCAGCGTTCCAGCAAAACTTCATTCCACCCAATAACGCCAAGACAGACATCTCTCAAGGTTCCTTTTATTTGGAAAGTAACTGGCACAACTGTGGAATCCCGAATTTTGAAAGTTCCGGGCTCCCTTACAATAAGTAAAAACTACAAATCCATCCCCTGCACCCATCATCACATTACATGGCCCAATCACCATCCGTCATAAGTTAAGACTTCCTTTTACTATGCGCAACACGACCTGACCTTGAATCAGAAAAAGAATGTTGTTATGTCTAACTAGATATACTTCAATACGTTCCCCACTTCCACTTTCCCAGGCTCAGTAGTGGCAGTGTGGGAGCATCGGATCTCAATATGGCTTCCAAAGCTGACAGGGGGATTAAAATAAATCATTATTTTATTCTTCTTTTTATTTTATTTTTTATATAGTTTTTTTATATCCACACAAACTGCCCTGAGTGTGCGAGTAGGCGGCAATATAAATTTTCTAAAATACATAAATAAATAACAACCGTAGTACAGTACCATGCAGATAAATCTTGATTTACAACGACGGGTAGTTCTCGACTTAAAGCGTTTCATTTAGTGACCAGTCAGAGTTACAATGACACTGAAAAAAGTGATTTATGACACTTTTTCACACTTATGACCATTGCAGCCTCTCCATGGTCATATGATCTAAATTCAGACATTTTGCAACTTACAGATATTTATGAAAGTTGCGGTGTCCTGAGGTCACATGATTCCCTTTTGCGACCTTCTGATAAGCAAAATGAATGGGGATTCACTTAACAACTGTGTTACTAACTTAACAGTTAAGCAGGGATTCACTTAACAATGGTGACGAGAGGTCGTGAAATGGGGCAAAACTCACTTAAAACATGTTTTGCTTAACCACAGAAATTTTGGGCCCAAGTGCAGTCGTAAGTAGAAGATTTACCTGGAGTCATTCAGCAGCCTGTTTGATGTTGTGATGGCACTGATCGTACATCTTTTATTTTTTAAAAAATGTAACTTCAGCTTTCTTACCACTAGATGGCACATGAAGCTCATCTAATGGGGGAATATAGACAGCCTGCTGAATGCTTATTGTCCATGTATTTGAAAATTTCCTTTTTATAGTCCTGCTCCTTGGCCTTGCCTAGGGAGATGGCTTATGCTACATTGAGAAAATAGTCAAAAATAGATAGTACATGTCCACAGACTATTAGAAATCTGCTCCAACTTCTAGTAATTTTATTTTTTATTTTTAATTATCAGAAATAAGGAACAAGCAAGAAAAGATATGCTTCCTGATTCAAATAGAGTTATGTTTGCATAGCTATAGCAGTATGCAATGAGCCAGTTTGGTGTTATGTAAGGTTTCCCAATCTCAGCAACTTTAAGATGTATGGATTTCAACTCCCAGAATTCCCCAAACAGAAGTCCACATATCTTAAAGTCACCAAGATTGGGAACCCTGGTCTAGTGGTTAGGGTGCCTAGCTAGGAATTAGGAGACCTTATTTCTAGTCCTGCTTGGCATGAAAACCAAATGGGTGACTGTGGACGAGTCAGTTCCTCTGAGCTGTGGGAAGTCAAAAGTAACAGACACACACACACATACACAGAGAGAGAGAGAGAGAGAGAGAGCGCTAGACTGCATTTCTACACAGATGGCTGGAAATACAAGAGTTATATCTACATTCTACACATTGAGGAGCCTATTTAGTGGTTTTTAACCCCATTTTGTCAGTAATGAAATGGAGGGAATAGGGGTCTAAATTCAGCCAGTTGTTCCTTTTTCATTCTTCTTGTACAGAAAAGTGACAACAATGCTGTATATCTAAATGCATCATTCTGCAACATCTATAAATGGAAGCTGTGGGGCAGATAAAATGGCTGTTTTTACAAAGCCTTTTGTATATTCAGTGTGATCACATAAACACTCAAAAAGATATCACTTCAATTGCACCTCCATCTTGATTTTTCTTTCTATTTTCTGCCACCACCACAATCTAGGATGTTGCAAGCAGTATTGTCTATAGGCCTCCACATCCTGATCCCCTATATCTGTTATCATTGGCCATGCTGGCTAGGATTTGCCAAGAGTTGGTTCAACAACATCTCAAAATCACCACACCCTCAACCTCAACTCTATCTCATCGTCTGGATGGGTTTTTCTGCAGGACACATGGCTATTTCTTCGGTCCAATGGAGAATGTCATTCAGAATCAAAATGACATTAAGCATTAAAGCAGACAACTGCAAAGGAAGTTCTTCTGGTTTTCAAGGTTAGCAGAATAATTCTGGGTCATTTTGAGGATAGCGAAGTTTGTGTTATTATATGTAGAGGAATGAAGAACAAGAAGAGCTTCTATCAAGGCAATGGTCAGATAAAAGGGGCCTGAACCCAGGTCAAGAAAGTAACTTGAGAAAACTTGTCAGACTGGCCCTCCTCTAGTTCTCATGGAAATAAAGTGAGGAATGGGGAAGTGTTGAGGTATTCCCCATTAGGAGAATGAGTGTACTCAGGGAAACATAATGAGTGGTGAGGAATAACAAACAACCAGCATACAGATACACTGAATAGTAAAATGTTGGTTTTACTTCCAGTAAATGGGTAAACAAAGTCCAACAAACAGTCCAAATTATACACAGTTAAAGCAGGTAGTATTCCACATAATCAGTCCAGGGATAATCAAAAAACAAAGTCCAGTATCATAAACAAAGTTCAGTAAATGGAGTTTGCTAACAGTTGCAAAACTCACAGCAATCCAAGCGTCAGAACTTGGGACAATTTCAGGCAATTACGACAAAAGCGGAAATGCAAGGAGGAAAAAAAACACAGGTTTCTGGCTCCATCCTTATGGCCGATTGGAAAAATTCAGCCAATCACCACAACATTCTCTTAAAAGATACAGTTTTAAAATTACTACTCCTGGTTTATACATTTCCACCAACCCTGTGGTGTCCTGTCCTCTACACATTCTCCCCTCTTGCGGTAGGACAATATATAAAATCTTACAGTTTTAAGTCCACATTTCTCACATAAGCAAGCCTTATGTTTACAGTCGCCTTGGGCTTTTGTAAAATGATCTGCAATGTTATTCTCTTGACCATACATTACTCCAGTGTAATCATTTTACTTTGAAACACATTGTTCTCACATTTAGATATCTTAGATCATGTGTTTTGATCCTTGTCTTTACAGAGAGATTGGAAGCCCTCTGAATTGCTGACTTGGCTGTCTTCATACACAACAACTAGGTTCCTTTACATTAATTCCCATATATCTATCAATTAGATGTTTGTATAACAAACTAAATCCATACAAAATAGAGACAACAGGAGAATTCAGCCTCCATTGTTGATAAACTTAGAGGTTTTTGTGTTGAACAGACCACCCATCCAAGTAATACCTTTCCTAAAGTAATCTCGACAGTAACCTCGATTGTTTGATTTCACTGTAGTGTAATGTCTGTAGGCGGAAACTTGCAATCGCCGTATGCAGTTAAACTTAATTTCATCCTTAGGCTCTAAAATATGTATAATGCATCCTTTTGTTTAAGAGATATCTCATACACGCTTAGCAGCTTGTCAGTGCCTTTCAGTAGGTCTCAGCATAAAACCTGGCTAATTGGTTAACACAATATGCTATAAAGATAAGCTACCAATCAAGGATTGATAAATCTCTCTTGTCAAAAAAGTGGACTTTGCACACCACTGTGGCTAAATTCCTGCCTCATTCGGTGTTTTTGCCGGCTTACAAAGTTCCATTTTTAAATTCTTTAGTAACTGGTCTAATGTTTATCTGCCTGTGAGATTTTGTATCCTCTCCTAGTTTTTCTATTTTTAAACCAAGATCTGTTTAATCTCCTCTTTAAATGTTTTATTTTAAATTTCTTCTCTTAACAGTGAAATAATCACAGTAGCTTTCTTGCTCAGTCTTCAGCAATTAAACAATAGCACACAATGAACTACAATTACAAGATAAACATAGCAACAATGAAATCCTACACCATCACTTTCCTTTTGAATAACATGGATCAGCCATGCACTACGAATCCTATCTGTGTTAATTCCTTACTATGCATTGGTTCCATTCATAACCTGATTGCTTAAGCCATAAAACTCTTCTTTTTTAATCTCAACAGTTTTATTATCAGTTTTTATTCCTCAAAAGGCTTCTTTAAATATATATATTGTTGCCAACGTGTTGCATGAAGATATGCCGCTCTTCATATCTAAATGGTTTATTGTGTATTTATTTTTTAGCTGCCCATACTAATGCTTGCTCGTAATGTGGTAGCCTTCAGAATAGGTTGCAAACACCTTATCGTAGTCGCTTGGCTATTGAACCGCTGTGCTACTAACCCTGGCTTTATGGGTAACTAAATCCACTTACATCCTATGGCATGCCTTACCTGGTGGTAACCTGACATTTTCACTATACCTCCAACTTTTTAAAGATTTCAATCCTATCCATTGCTTTCCTGCCAAGCAGTCTGATCCTTAGCAGGATAGTTTCAGTTCATAAAAGTTTCTAGGAACTATAACCTAGTAACTGCTACACTGTACATGTTAAAAAACATGTATTTACTTGGCATACTATACTTGCCTGATATCTGGGAGTCGTGTTACACGGGATAAACGTCTAGGCAACTCAGGGCTTACTGGGTGTATTCTCCAGTTCCACCTCGCTCCTGTTCTTCTCTTTAATGACAACTGATGGTTTAACCTATCTCATCATTACGAGACTACTTGGGTGTCAAATAAACCTATATCATTGTTGGATTCCTGTGTTCTAGTTTATACCAGCCAACGTGCTCAAGAAAGTTAGCACTTAGTGCTGCAGTAAATATTAGCTGCTGCCTCGATCCCAGAATCTAAATAAATCTATGGTTGGCCTCATAACCTACGAAAAATATTTCCTAGTTCTATGTTGCCCTTTCAGTCTTACTTGTGAGGGAATATGCACCTATGCTGGAGCTCCAATGTGTGTAGATAACTTAATTTGGTTTTCTGCCATGCCAACGAGTGAATGGCAATTACCAGTTGTTGTGTTCACATTGCTTTAACACATGGTTGCTTACACATTATGGCCTCACCCCACAGTGTATAAGGCAAATCTGAATCAGATAACACGCGCGACCCATGGCTTGTAGTGTTTGCCGTCTTCATTTATAAACGAGTTTATGTTGTCGGTCTGTAAGGTGCAGAATGCTTTTGCTCGACACTAGCCAATTTTAACATAGTTTGGAATCTATTGTTAATAACTCAGTCCCGTTATCAGCTAAACTAAAGGCTAGGTCACACTCGGCCGATGGATGCAAAACGTATGTAAAAAGGACCACAGCAGACGAGCAAATTTTCCATTCGTTGTTATCCACTCTCAAAAGTGCCCCAAATTTGCATAAACAGAGCGGACAACAACGGAAAGGAACGGATGGGGGAGGACGTAGCGAGGATGTTAAGCAGATGCTCAACGGAAGCCTAGCGGATGGAAGCGGATGACAATCGAAGGGCTTCCGTGGGAGAGAACAGCGAAGGCAGAACGCGGCAGCGGGAGGAGCGGCATGGCGTTAGCGAATGCCTAGAGAGAGACGTGGATGCATTCACCGGAACACTAGCGGATGCCATAGCAGATGCATTAAGCGGCATGCAAAGGCGATTCACTGCACATTGCGGGGAGGATGCATTGCATCAGCCCCGCGGTATAAAGGGAACCGCAGCTTGCAAGCAAGGTCACCACTTCAGAGGAAAGACCTGCTGCCAGACCACCCATCTTCCAGCCAACAAACATGGGGAAGAAGAGGACAGGCCTGTGCCTTACTCTGCCAGTCCCTGGCAAGAAGGACAGGACCCCATCCCACTCCCTGGTGCTTGACTCTGCTTCTGCTGCTTCTTCTGCTGCTGGTGCTGACTCTGCTGTGCTGCTCCTGGTTGCTGCTCGGTGCTTGCTGGTGAGCATGTTGGTGGCACCAAGCTCCTAGACCTCAACGCCTGCCTGAATGAGGGCCCAGATGCCCCTGACAGAGGGAGAAGAAGGCATTGCGAGAAAAGGGTGAGAGTGTGAAAAGGGTTGAGAGTATCTCCATTTGCAGAGGAACATGGGAGGAGCGTGCTCGAATGGTGAGGGAGAACGGTACCTCGGAGGAAAGGGACACAGGCTCTATCGAGACACAAGCGGAAGTCAGCAGCATTGGAGAGAGAGGCGGAGAGCCTGGCCTACACTTCGTGGTCCTCTCGGCTGGTTGGAAGACATGCACAGCTGGTACGGGAAGCTGCACCTGAGGAAGTCTGGCCAGGCCGCCGCGGTCAATGCTCACGACGGGAGACCTACGTGATGGCCAAGTTGCAGCTTTCTTCGGACGGGTGAGATCTTGCCACCGAGAGCAGCCCTCTGATCCACCTCTCTCTCAGGCAGCCACACGAACCAGAAGTCCTTTTCTGGCCAAAAGTTCAGCTCTGCTGTCCAGGCAGGTAACTTTGGAGCGCCCCCGATGAGGAGACGCCCCGAAGCTGCACTCCCCGTGGCGGAGCAAACATGGTGGACCCCCGGTGATGCAGTTGGAGCAAAGAAGCCGCCTGCACCAGAACCAACCACCCCCCACCCCATCTCACCTCCACAAGAAAGCAGGCAGAGAGCCACGACCAGAGGGGCAGAGCCAGACTGTCCTGCTGGAGATCAGGGACACCATCAAAAGCAGCGTAGATCTCCGTCTTCTCAGCTGGTACAGTCCGACATTTTACCATCTCTAAAGAAGAAGCCCTTCCTCACACTACGTGCAAACCAGACCCTCATGGAAATGCCTGAATCCCAACAGTACCAGGTGATCAAGAGAGAGGATCACAGGTGCTTCATGCACCACCCTCCTGTCAAGCTGAACCTGCTCTGACCCGTCCAGTCTGCTCCTCCACCCCAGGTGAATGTCACAGCCCTTTCCAGAGCTTTCAACCATCCCTCACCTACCAAGGCTAGGGCTACAAGGACAAAGTTCCAGCAGCACAGGCAGCCCATTCCCCAGTCCAAGCACAGGTACATCGCACACCACAGGTGCCACCAATGCCACCGAGTCCACCCGGATGCCACGACCCACAGATGCCACCGACGCCTCACCTCACTCACGCTGCAGAACCAGAACAGCCCCACTACACTCCTCCTTCCTCCACCCCACAGCCAAGCCTGGCCTCAGAACATCTGTCATCCGGTCTTGGGACTGACACCCAGTCATGGAGGAAGGGGCTGCTCAACTCACGGGACTGAGCCAGCTCTATGAGAAGGCTTCCTCCACACACCAATCCCCTGTTGTCCTTCTCAGGGCCAGGCACCCAGTGGGCCTCAGACCAGCACTCCAGCCACTGCCACCTCCACAGCACCTGGACCTTTCACCCCTGAGACCAATGGGCACGCTTCAGAGGATGAGGGACGTGCCCAGAGACTGGGTGCTACCCTGTTGATTTTAATCTTTGCTTGGAACTTTCCTGCGGGTCATTTGCCTTTTACAGTTTGTTATTAATAAAGTTATCTTTGCTTCACACACTTGGTTCAGTTTCTTTATTAGTAAATCTCTCT
>BHFT01073835.1:0-17080 GCA_004320025.1 Laticauda laticaudata | reverse complement strand
ACCCTCTCAGGCATACTGCATGTTTCCTGTATGTGGTTCAGAAGGCCAGTTGGCGCAGAGTCAGTGCACCTTCAGTCCAGGGTCCAGGGCTAGGATGGAAGTTGATGCTTGGCTTCGGTCAGCCTGGGTCTCAGACGCTCAACAATTTCGTCAAACATGCTGGGTGGCATCCTCATGAAGTAATCGGAATGCATGAGTATCTTCATTCCTCAGCTCCACCATCAGCTTGTCATAGAGTCCAAACTTCACTCTACTCCCGATCCATCTTCGACCACAAGCTCTTGGACTGTCTCCTTCTCCTTGCGTAGGAAAATGTGAAACAGTCCTGAAGAGGGCTTGGGTTCTGGGTTGAATGATGTTCTAGCTACTATAAGAGTGTGTGATGATCCATGGTGGAGATCATGATGACTGTGGAAGAGCAGAGCAAGGGTAAAGAGCGTCTGTTACATCACGGCTTGCTGGACTTGATAATTGAATTCCAGCCGTGATTTCTCCCCCTTTTATAAAATATCGGTTTTTTCCACTAGGTGTCGCTTGCCACATACTCTAGGCATACTTCAGACATATTAAATATCCGAGATACGTCCATAATACGAACTTTTTGTCCATTTTAATGCTTTATATACGAGATGCATCTGCTTACAATTCCTTTTCTATTTCGTCTACTAATGCTGTGTGGGAGTTCCAGCACCTTTTGTTTCTTCCTCCCTCTTTCCGCTTTCAGCTGCCAGCAGCGGATGTGAGGTGAGGGGGATGGCCAGAGGATGCCCGAGAGGATACAGCGGACGTGTAATGGATGATAAGCGTACAACGTTTGTTGCCCCATATGTGTCGTGGATGTAGATTGTCGCAGCGGAAAACTTCATCCGTCAAAAGGTTTTGTGGCAGCTTTGACAGATAGAGCATATGAAACACCGTATGAGTGAATAACATGGATGCATCACGTTTTCCAAATGGCATGGAAAGCTTTTTTGTCCGTTTACATCCTCTTGCAATCTTGGTACAGTGGGCAATGGGCTTAAACAGGTTGTTATTTTGCTCTTAGTTCTTACTTGGTTCATGGAAAGTTGTAACAAGGAATGTTCACTTGATAGTTTTAACATTTTTAGAAACAAAGCATCAACATTGCTTTTTTTTTTTTTTTTTTGCTATTTAATCATGTTTAAAAGCAAAGGTGGGATGCTTTGCAGCATTGTGAGCAGGAGATGGAAAAGCAAGGGGAACAGTCTGGGCAGAAATGGAAAGAACTCCTAGCAGGAGCTGTAAGAGTAAAATGGAGCATGATTTTCTAGGTCTAAGGATTGTTCAGTGATTTAACAATAACTAATTAATAATTACTGCAAAATTATTTTAAAAACTGCAATTGCTGACCAATGAAGAAGACAGGAACCCATCAGTTCAGACACTGACCAAAGGATAGGAGACATGTTGGGCATTGCAGCCAAACAGACTTGAAATTGACATTAGAAGGCAACAAAGCACTGCAGATCATCTACACCAGAGTTGTCAAACTGGATTTTTTTGAGGGTCAGATCAGCACTGTAGTTCTCCTCCATGGGCTTGTGGGAGGGAAGGAAGTCGGGGGCGGGGGAAGAGATGGGATGGATGCCTTCTGAAGCACCCTGGTGGCCAAAACAGAGTGCGGGGAACCCTGTGCAGCTTGTTTCTGGCCTCTGTTGCCTTCAGTAGCATTCTGCTGGCCAAAAACACACTGTGCAGGGCCTCCCCACACCCTGTTTTGGCCAGCTGGGTACTTCAGAAGGCATCCATCCCATCTCTTCCACCCGCCACTCCCACCATGGAGGAGAAGTACAATGCTGATCTGGCCCTCAAAGAAACAGGTCGTCCGCGCAGCCACTGCACAATCTATTTTTGGTGGACACAATCTGTTTTTGGTGGACAGAGTGCTGCTGGAGGCCATGGAGGCCAAAAACAGGCCATGAAGGGGTCTTGCAGGACCTCCACACTGTCCATTTTTGGCTGGCAGAATTCTGCAGGAGGCTGTGGAGACCAAAAATAGGCTGGGAGGAACACACATATCCCCTGCAGCTCGTTTTGGCCAGCAGAGGTACCACAGTTCAGTCCTTTGATATTTCCAGGGTGGCCTTGTAGGCCAGATTTAAACATCCTGTGGGCCATGAGTTTGACACCCCTGATCTACACTGAAGACCTTAAGATGACTCAGATCAGAAAAAAGCAGTTTTGACTTAAAGCTTGAAAACTCAGGTAAAGAGTGCATTTGCAATGGGCTAGGAAGAGGTTGGCTCACTTACTTCTGAGTGGCCCACATGGGTGATTGCCAAACAAAAAGTGCCCTAAGAAATATTGGATACACTTGAACTGATGCAAAGAAAGGCAATCACTTCAATCAGTGCCTAGACACAAGTCATGAAATGATATTATAAAGAAAAGTATGCATGATTAACCTAAACAAAAGACATGGGATAAAAGTAACATGTGTTTCTGAATACATCTCTTAACATATGACTTGAAGGCTAACTATGACCCTCCCTCTCTCCAGTGAATTCAAACTCATAACTCACACTCTATATAAAGCCCCACAAGGTAGATCAAATCAGGAAATCAATTTCACTGGAAAATTTTATCAATATTGGCTATAATAACAGAATCTTGCAAGTCTGATTGTGCTGTTTGTTTCCTCTTTCTTATCTGCTAGTGAATTAGGTAGGGTCCTACCTGAGCTGCTTCTGAATAGTATTTTGTCTCTCAAGACTTAAAGAACATTTCTGCCTCTTTATCTAACATATTAACTCCTTCTGTCAAGTCATCTGCCTTATTTCGACAAGCATAAATATACACATAGCATTGTATGTATTTCTTTGGAACACCTTGCTGACCTTCAATATTTTAGGGACTGCCACAAGGAAGAGGGATGTCAACCTATTTTCCCAAACTGAAAATAGAATAGGAAGCAATGGATGGAACCTAACCAAAGAGAGAACCAACCTACAGTAGAACTATAGCATTTATAGCAGAAGTGTGGGGGGGTGGATTTATTGGCAGTGAGAATAATTATCTATTAGGATAACTTGCTTTCAGAAGTTATGGATGCTCCATCCCTAGAGGTTTTTAAGAAAAGCTTGGATATCCATTTGTCCGGAATCTCCTGCTTGAGCAGGGGGTTGGACTAGAAGACCTCTAAAGTTCCTTCCAATTCTGTTATTCTGTTGGGTTACATACCTAACGAAGGTCTTGCAACTTAGATATAAATATCAATAGAATACCACTTAGATCTATATACTGCTTCAAAGTACTTTACTGCCCTCTATAATTGGTTTACCGAGTCAGCATATTTCTACAACAATCTGGATCCTCATTTTACCGACCTGGTGGGACATGAACTGTTGAACTTCTGGCAGGTGACAATTGGCAGAAGTAGCCTGCAGTCCTTTCATACAACAATAAAGACAAAAATATGATTTCTCCACATCTTTAGGGCAGTGAAAAAGGGCAAAGGAATTGATCCCAAACTAAGCTCTTCTAGAAGATTTAGGGATCCAGAGCATCATGATGTTGAAGGCCTCAACTTTACCTCCTAAAAGACTCCCTTTCTCCCTGGGGCTTTGCAGAACTGTACTGTACGGCTGGGATAGAAATTGATGTATTTTGACTATCCCTCTCCAGTTGCTTTGCTTTATGCCAAGAATAGTCAGTAGAATAAGGTAGCCATTACCCCCCTGACTGCTATAGAATTGCCATAGAGCTGGCCAAAGGACAATGGAGAAAGGCCACTAGGTAAGCAGCAATGGCGTGGTTGGGATATGGTTAATGCCATAATATCTTGTCTGTTTTTTCAGCAAGACTAAGAGGTTTAAAATCCTCCAGAGAATACTTGATTGCAACAGATATAGTAGGAGAATTTCAGCAATAAATCCAGTGGTGGCAACACACCCCTCTTTAAGGTCTAATAAAAGCCTTAGCATAGGTGATGTTTGCATGCTTGTGTGTGTTTGCAAGCATTACAAATCCAAACCAAATGACAGTTCTTCAAAAAAATGATGCTAAATGTGGACTAATTAATAAGAAAAATATTGCTGAGGCCAACAAATATACTTCAGAGAATAGTATAACCAATAAATTCTTTCAGTTTAAGTGGCTATATAAAATAGAATTGGCTGGCTACTGACATTTTTATGGCATCTTTTAAATGAGATGTATGAATATGCCGTGGTCAGTTCAGAGCTAAACATGAAAACAGTGGATACTTTGGTCTCCTGGAGCCCTTGCACATCAACCTTCCATCTAAACCATAGGGAAAATAACATCACAAACCCAGAAGCTTAGCAAGTTATGCCATCTGGTGGATTTTTCTTGCAAACCTGTCAGGGACATACACATTAGCTGCCCTCTTGTGGTTAAATGTATAATAACACTTGAGCGATATAAAGTCTTGCTACTACTGTATGAGGCTTGGACAGTGTGCTATTGCTTCCTTCATTTATTAAACTTCATTGATCATTAGAATGATAAAATTCAATTCCCATTATTAAAATAAAAATCAACTGCATTCCAGCTTTGAATATTCCAATCCATGTTAAAGCCACCTTGAAGAGGGGATTGTTGTAGCACATACATCATTGGTCTAGGAGTGTAGGAACTGAATATTTATTGTCTCAAAGTTTATTTCTACCTGTATTACCAAAAGAAGAATGGAAAAGACAAGTGTTTGGCTGATAGGAGACACTTTGGAATAGCCTTTTGTCCAGATTCCTCTTCTCTCATTTCCTGTCTATATTATCAATGGCTCAAGGCCAAACCGAATAATTCATTATTCATTCATCTAAAAGCTGAGAAATTGGGAAAAATGTTAAGTCATAGAGTAAGGAAAAATTTAAATGAAACAACTTCAGCAACAACTTCAAATTTATACAATGTATTTTATACAATGAATTGGTTACTGCAATCTAAGAGAGCAATCTCTGCAATGTATTTCTTTTCTTTTTGCTTAAAAATTCATTAACTTCTTTGATCTCATCAACCAATACTTTTTTTTATTTTAGTAAGCACCACAAACTTAATACATTAACACCAAACGATGCCCTTCTCTCTCTCCTTCCCAATCCCCCATGGAGTACAGGATTTCAAAGAGCTTTTAGAAAAAATGGCAATAATCAACACCTTCCTTGTTTTAAAACTGCAGAAGCTGGCTTAGAACCAGAATGTGTTAAATTTATATATAATGCTCTCAAGGTTCCGAAACTATTTACAATCTCTGGGAGCTGGGGATATTACATTTAGAACAGAAGGGGGAATGGATTGTGTTGTGGAACAGTAAAATTTTGTATCTCAAGCATAATTCTTGAAAGTGCTTCCTTGTTTGAAACTAATGTGAAGTAAATGTTTGGTCCTGTTCACTGTAAATATAGATCTGATTTTAGGGAAGTTATTCACATGAAGATTTTATCCGATTGGGTTGGTTTTTTTTTTGAAAATTTTATTTGGGTTTTCACAAAAACAAAATACAAATAAAACATCTTTTTTGGAAAATATCATGGTCCCAGGTTAACACTTCTTCATACAGACACAAAATTCAATTTCATGCTCATTTTTATATTATATTCCATATCTTATTACCTTTTTATATTTTCTATATAGTTTTTCCCCTCTTTTAATTTTCTCAACTTTATTTTAATTATCTCATCTCAATTCAAATCATTATTTTATACTTTTTGTCTGTCCTGTTTTAATTTCATATTATCTTTTCTTATTAAACAAATTTTTCCCTGGAGTTACCAATTGGAGTATGACACCTTATATCTTTTAATTTTATCCATTCAAACTCTTATTTAAGCTTCAATGTATACCTTTAAGATTATAGCATTCAATATAATACATAACTTCCAATCAGATTTCTGCTTGGTACATTCTTAAAATACACACTATTTTTTTTAAAAAGAAAAAATCATATATATATGTAAATAAAAATACATTCCATTCCAATTCAATTCTATCATAAATATTCATTAAATTCTTCACATCTTCAACATTCTTTTCAAAATAAATATCATACTTCCTCAGGAACACTTATAAACTTTCCATAGTTAATTCTTTTTTTTTTTCATATTTCTCACTTATATTTTTATAAATCATTACTAATAATTAAAATGTTCCCATTTAATTCTCTCAATCATTTTAATTCATTTATTTATTAACAAACATTTCACTCCATTACAGTGAAAATATTTATCCATTATTTTAGTCATATTTTCTAAAATTATTTCTGTAATATAACAATGCTATCTTATGTACCTACTTTGCAGAATCCCTTTTACAATTAAATTTTCACCCATTATCTCTAAACAAGCTTATGGTTACAATCCTTATATCTTTCCCTGTTTCTCCATTTCTTGTTTTCTGTCTTTTACAACTTCTTTTCTTGCCTTCTTCCCCTCTTTCTTCCTTGCCTTTTTACCCCCTCGTCTCTCTACTTCTAACTCTCTCATCTGTAATCCCCTCTCTCTGTTTGTTCTAATATTATACTTATCTTTCAAATTGTTTTTCTTCTTTTTGGTTTGTTTTTTCTAGTCTTAAACCTTTCGCTCTCTTTCCCCCCTTTTTCTCCTCCCCCTTAAAATTATTTGATCATTAAAGATGGTTTCTTCTTCTGTTCCAATCCTTGTTCTGGCAAGCATTTCTTATTGTTTCTCATAGTTCCAGATCTCCATTTCTAAGAATTGAAATACGAAGCCAAAAAGAACTTCTACCTTCTTGTGCATCTTCTTTCATTTTTAAAATTCCGTTTTCAGTTCTTCAAAGAGTGACACCATTTTTAAAAACTTTTAAACAAACTTGGTTAATTTTAGTCATCTAGATGCAAAACCAAAAATCACCAAGTAATCCAAATAATCCAAGGCTGTTTCTTCTTGCTTCTTCTTTTTCTACTTTCTCTTCCTGGGGTTCTATTATTTTGTTACCAAAGTTCAGTTAAATGTATCTTTGAGGATCTTGTTAAAATTTCACTGTAAGTTCCTTTTAGTTATAGTTCCATTCCTTAGTTCCAGGCAGTATCCTCCATTTTTCCAGATCTTGCCCTTTATTCTTTTTTTTTTCTCCTTTCTGCTTTTAAAAACTTTTAAATATCCAGGAAAATCTTTATTATCCCTTTGACTTTTATTTTCAGCTTAGATGCCTATTAATGTCAAAGTGGATTGTTTTCAATTTCTTGCTTAAGTCTCTTAGCTGTCAGTATAAGGAAGGGAAGAAAAAACAACCCTAATTCTTTCCCTTCTCTCTCTCCTTCGCAGCTTCAAAATCTTCTTTGGGAACAATGTTATTAAATTTAAATTCCAGGGTAGCTTATGTTGTTGCTTTTTCGATTTAACCCAGTCATCCAAAATTTTCTCTTCTTATCTTCCTCCTGCGTATTCTTTTCTGGTTTAGTTCTTCTTTGAGGTGGCCATTTCTGACCACCGCTGCAACTACCTTCGGGAAAGGTAGTAATGGACAACTGGGGAAGAGAGATGCGGCTCTCCTCAACCCTTCTGGCAGTCTCCCCTTCTTCACCACCTCTATAGGGTGGCTTAGCCCTGAAACCAGCCGGCTCGGGGCGCTCTGGCGGTGAGCACAGATCGAAACCGCGCACAATCGCAGATTTCAGTCTGTCGCTGAAGAGACTTAAACCGGAAGCCACTTTATCCAATTGTGTCTAAGAAGATCAGTCTCGACCTAGATTCCTAAAAAGAACATGCAGAATTCCTGAAGTTGCCCTTCAATATACGGAATCTAGACAAAGAAAGAAAAAAACATTGTTCAGTCTCCCTCAAAACAATGACCTTAATGGTCCTATCTCTATTTAGACAACATCCTATTTCCCTCTTATTTTAATTTCTTCAAAACAATTTTTCCGATATAGTATTTTATTTGTGAAGTCTTAGATTTATATTTGACATTTTCTCCAGATGTCAAGCATAGTATTCTTTTCCCTCTATGAAGCAAGTTGTGCTGAGAGATGCTGAGCCCAAAATCATATAATAAGTTTCTATAGATCAGTGTAGATTTCAACCTAAATCTCCTTATATTGCACAGAGAAATATTATTCCATATGGAATCCTTAGTGCTCTGTGAATGTGATTGTTTGCTTGTAGACATCTCATTATATTACTATGTAGTATCATTATTGTTGGTAAATGTGGAATTTATATACAGTAGCTTGCCCAACCAAAGTTGGTGGGGGTATTTATTGTCTCCTTGATAATTTCATAATTAGAAATTTGATCTCTCCTTGATTATTGTCTGGTGTTAATCCCTGGTCTGAATGTCAGCTGTTGGAGGGGATGTATTCTTTTCATTTCCTTTTTTAAGTTTCTTATTGTCTCTTGAATGATGTATAAATGTAATTAAGGAACTACCAAGGGCTACTATTTTATTTTTTAAAGTTTACTGTCAAACATTCTGTTGTATCAAATAAATAGTCCACTTCATCCAGATTCTGTCACTCATACTTCCAGCATTCAGGAAGCTCACAAATCTGTACAGGTTGGTGACAATTGCTGATATTCAAGAACATAATGTGTGAACTCAAAAGCAGTACAGAGCAATGAATACTAAAAGCCAACAATAGCCTCTCTTCCATGAATTGATCCAGTCCTATTTTAATTTTATTTAAACTGTTGGCCATTGTCACAATTACTGGGAACAAATTCCAGTTTAATTATAGAATTTCTATATTGCAAAGTTTATTACATTAATCTTCATCTGTTCTGTTTTGAGCCTCTTTATAAAAGTAATATATGATCCTTACCTTCTATAGCCAATAGGGAACATACTTGTACTTGAATTAAAACTTGAGATGTATATGAATAGCTACTTAAAAAGTGCATTTTTATTGCAAGAGTGTTTTTGTATAAAGCATAATATAAAATTAATATCTTATTGAACATAGATATCCCTGTTTCTAAAATTAGCTTGGAAGTTAATCTTTGTTTTACATTAAATCTATTATATATCCAATTCTTACATTTTGAAATGTAGATTAAGCTAAGAAGCAGGAATGATAGCCTGTTAAACTACAATCTTTGTACCATACAGAAATCCGAGATACTTTTAGAAGATGACAAAACAGCTACTTGGTATTTTTGGTGGCTGTGCATTATTCTGTTTTCCAGCATGAAAGAAGACTCATGAAAAGTTCAGGAGAAGCAGTTCAAAATCTGAATGCATTCTTTAAGAGAGACATTTCATTCTACTTAATGACAGGGTTAGTCTCAGCAGAAACAACAGTGCTTTTGTCTAAGCAGAGAGACTGAGAATGAGTTGAGTTCAAGTGACATCAAAGCAAGTAATACAAAGGAAGAAGCAGAAGAATCATTGGTCTCAAAGTCTTATCATTTATGTGATCTGGCCATGAGTGAGATTCTTTGCAGCAGCTATCTGATCATTTGGCTGAACCATACCCTTCCTCTTGTCCCAATGGCTCAATTTTCTCCTTATCTTTCTGGATTGCATTACACCACTTTACTGCTCTGAGGTATGTTGTTCCAATTGGAGAAACTTTATTGGAAGGATTTGTGCCTCTGCAACCAAGCCAAACATGCAGAGCAGATGCTATCACTTGTCAGAACAAGAGCATAAGTGTCAGCACTTCCAGAGGAAGGCAGGGTGCCAAGAAGACCACCAATTGAGATGGCTGGGCTCAGAGAAGCATTATACAAAGTGGGGGAGATGCTTTCTTTGAAATAACAGTTCCAAGGGCCCAGGGTTTAGTAAGCTATGCAGCTGGAAGAGCTTGACCCAGATAAATACCATAATCTAATATTTTTTTGTCCATTTGGTGCTGTCTCCCAAACTTCCAGCAGTAACTGGACTAACACAGATACAGAAACTGAACTCGATCAGAGTATGAATATATACCTTTTCATAAGGGAAAATGAAAAACACATGCTCCCTCACCAGTGTTCTCTTTCTTTTCAGTGGAAAATCCCGCAGACCATAGGACTGGACATTTTCAATGGTATTTTTGGCAAAGCAACCAAATTTTTCTTTCAATATTCTCTTAAGGAGATGGCTTTCTTCAAGATATTGAGCTACATCTTATGGATATTAATCTTCACAAAAGACAATTCAAGAAAACAGGAATGAGAGCAATATGTTACAAACATTAGAATGGGATGAAGTCTGTTGCTTGATTCAAATTAGTTGACGTAGTTTTAATAGATGAAAGAAATGCATTAGTTAAAAACAAATTGATTTTCAGCAAGTGACAAAAGTATGATGCCCTCCTTTTGCCTTGAGACAATAACCTTTCCTAATTTTTTAAGCAGCAAAGTCAACATATAAATTTTGTTATCTTGTCCACAGATGGAAAGCTCCAGTTGCAAAAAAGTTACCACAGGAGTAAAGCAGACCTATTTTGGGAAGAAAAATACTTTGGTATTTATACACTGGAATGTTGACAAAAGTAAAGCTAAACTATATAATGCACATAGGGCAGGTCATCTTGCAAATATATTGAAATGAGAGTTAGAAGATACATATTTTGTATATCATGAGCCTAGTCCTATAACTAATGCACGTACTAACAAAAGAAAATATATGTAGTTCAGACTTGAACTATGGAGTCCTTGGTGCTCTCTGAGCTTGTTCATTTGCAGACATTTTATTATCAACACCAGAGTGTAATGTTGCTTAGTCAGGTAATGTTACCCTTACATCCCTAGTTGTAAGTACATTATGTGGCATTAGAATTTTGCTTGAAGATAATATAAGAATAAACTGAAAATAAGTAATAAAAATGATGCCTTTTCTCATGAAGGTTAAATGCTGATTAGTATGGCAATCCCAGCTAGGATGGATCTACATTTCCCAAGTAGCACAACCATGAGCCATCAGGATTTTCAAAGGGCAAGCACATAAGATATTATCTTCAGCTCAGCCTCATCCAGCAGATACTATAATTACCTATATTTACTGGCTCCTTGAAAAGTAGTACTTGCTATGTTGCTCTGGCTCAAGGTCTTCCTTTTCCATTTTCCACTTAAATTTCTTATAAGCAAAATCCTCCACTCACATTGGCTATTGTGGCGAGCAATTGAAATTCCCTCTTCCTTCTGCTCATAGATCACAGTCATCAGCTGCAAATTTTTTTAAAAAAAGTTCATTGACAAAATTCTAATATTAGCAACTTCAAAAAACTATGGATCCAGCATTGCAAGAATGTTTAAAATGAATGAAATGAAGAATTCTATCATTATCTCTTGTTCAACTCACAGAAAAATGGTAAAACTTTGGTATTATTTTTAAGTAATTCAGAAAGGGACCAAAAGGCTGGAAAAATCATATAGTATATGATACTATATGGTAGTACCATATAGTACTACCTCTGATGGTAGTATATACCTCTGATGGTATAGACAGATCATCAAATAACCAGAACGAAGAAAGACATTGAAATCCAGAAAAAGATTTATTAAGAAACCTTTATTTCCAGCGAGATTTTATATGGAATGTAATTAGCAGCTAAAGGCTATCTGGTGGGAAAGGAAAGCCCATGATTCAGTGTAATTTTGTTCAAAAATAGGTTCCTGCAAAGAGCAAAAACTGCAAACTGGATGGTAACATTCAAGTTTTTCTAAAGCAGGCAGTATTTGATCAGTACAAATTGGGGACACCTACACCCTGACAGAATGATGTTTCTATGACATTTCAATGCATGTTCTTTCATTCTACTAGTTACCCTTACGTACCGCAGTACTTGTGTTAATAGTTCACAATAGTACAGATTTCTTTCCCCTTCCTTTTTTAAATTCATCCTAATGTCTACCAATCTTAGCTTCTCCAAATTCAAACCAGATTGAGTCTTTAATCATGAATTGGCAATATTTCTTTCCATGGTTCAAGAATTAATTGCAAATGGCATATCATACAATGAGTTTGTAAAGATCACCTCTACCGCATGAGAAGTTTGGCAGCTATGGATTTAATACTGCATTTTCTCTGGAAATCCCTCCCCTGCCCCATTTTCTCTCTAAGTAAAATTCTATCAAACAAATAAATAAAATCTGCAGCAGAGAGTTGTGTCAGCCATGAGTATATCTGCAGGGTTGATTTTGTTGTGACTTATAGAAGATCACAGAAAAAAGGACTGAAGCCCACAAATAATAAAGATAAGATTTTCTATGTATTTTTGGATCTCTACTTCTGTCTTAGTTCCCAATAAATAAATATACTTCTGTTGATGCTAATCAGATTTTTCAAATTATGAACATACTGGCACTGAAGGCTCTCTGGCTTGGCTCTAGCAAACAATTGCCCTTTTTTGCTTATGGTTGAAGCATAGCGAGAGAAGCCTGCAAGGGGAAAGCCTATCATTCTGAATGCTTGTGATATCCATATATACACAAAAACACTTGTAATAATAAAAAATAAGGCCTATTCCAATTCCTTTGAAATAGAGTTAAAACCATCTATGGAATTTACTGAATTTGGTTCAGAAAGAAAGTTTTTAACAATGATTTATTCTGCTTACCTATCATTATTTTGAAAGATCATGGTCCTTCCTGCATATCCTCCACATGTACAATCCCGTACATGTTTTTTTTGGTGCCAAGTTCAATTGCATATGCTCTCAGTTCTCATAGAAGACCAACCTTGGTTCCCTGTAGGAGACACTTGGATTGGACTTCTACTTTTCACAACTTGTCCAAGAGGAATGGACAATACTTAACACCCCATGGCATTATATTAAATCTAACAGTGTAGTACCACCTGTATTAATATGTTTTGGGTTCTATCAAATGATAACTTGCAGCTATTGGTTGTCATCTACATGCGTGCTGCTGCTGTTATTATAGTATTATTGTTATCCTTGGGATAGTGACATTGTTCGGTGGGTGGTGTTCCTTTTTATGTGTGGCTGCCAAACCTTCACAACATCTATCAATGCTGAAAACATGAAGAGTGGCTTCCTAGTTGGTTATTATTGCCCATTTCTGCTGTATCTGCTACAGCCACAGTTCATAGTGGGGCCTCCTGAAATTTAAGACAGGGAATGTGGGTTATGTCCCTTCCTGAAAACTCTCCAGATCCTTGCCAAATGTACCTGATTTTTAAAAGTCAAATTGAATTCCAGAACAATATATTTGTTTGGAAAGGTGAGATCTCTTTTTTCATGCATCAGTATCAATCGCTATTGCAGCAGAGACAAAAATTCTTCATTTTCAAGTTTTTTTCAGTAACCCACTAATGTATCCTGTTTTCTTTTTCACTTACCTCTGAGCTAATATTGGGTTTCATTTTATGTTCCAGAAGGAAGTCTGGAATGGTTCCAGATAATTCAAATTAGAAATAGTTATAAAATCCATTCATTCATATACATCAGGGGTATCAAACTCCCATCATCATGGCATCATCATGCAATGTATCTCAACTTTTTTCCCCTTCGCTAAACTGGGTGGGGGCGTGGCCAGCGTGTGACACATTTGGCCCGTGGGCTGAGAGTTTGACAGCCCTGATATACACCTTCTTTTCTCAGAATTGTATGGAACCCAGTTTGCATACTGGAGACAGATAGCCACTTGAACATAACCCAAAGAAAATTGATCAACTACCTTCACTTGGACAAAATTTGCATTTATGGATTATTGTGATGGACACACTTTTTATTGTGATGGAAACATGTTTTAAAACTACTATTATAATTTAAGTAGATAACAGTGAGCAGATAATTTTTCATCCTAATAAATAAAAGATGTCTTCAAAGAAAAACTGTCCTTGGTAAATTAGGACAGATATTATTCCATTGGGAAAGTATGGGTTCACACATAGTGTTAAGCCATGGCATTTTAATTATAATTTGTTAAACAATCCATAATTATTTAGTTCATGCATAAGCTTAAGCCAAGTAACATGGCTGATAAGTTATAGTGGTTGAGTTTACACAATTAAAGATGATTAAGTCAATGTCAAATAACCACAGTATAATTTAGTGTGATGAACAGTCACACTAAACAGAACAGTTTATCGTGTGTTTGCATCATTTTCCTGCCTTGAAAGAAATTTGTGCCAAAGAGGTTGCCTATTAAGTGGTAAAATTATCAGCTTACCTAATATTTGCGCACAGATTTAATTCCCATATTGTACAAGCCATGATTTGTTTTAAACAAGGTTTGATGAATAAGCAACAATAAAATCACACATTCTGCTATGTCAAAACAAAACAATTTACATTATTATGTAGCATAATCTACCTGTTGACTATCTTCTTTATGGACTTATATCACCTTTGAAAATTATATTAAAATATATTATTTTGATACAGGTGCCGTAGATTAATGGTCTTACAGTTTAAAATAGGGGAGGCTTGGAGAAGGTGCACCTTCTCCCATTGAGAGACACTAAGATGGAAAGATATTTTTGGACACTCCTAGTAAAGTATCAAATTTCTCACAACAATTTTGATTGAAATGCTCATTCTTAAGCAATCAATGTTATTGCCAGTCAAACCTTGTTAAAAAGAATATTAAGAAATGGAGACACCATAAAGCTGCTCTTTTCAAGATTGTTGTTAGTTGCAAAGTCCTTCCTGGCCTCTACCATCTTCTGGAGTCCATTTAAGCTCCCGCCAACTGCTTCAGTGAATCCATCCAGCCACCTCATTCTCTGTCGTCCTGTTCTTCTATTGCCTTCAAATAAATTGTTCAGTTTGTCACAATGCCCTGATCAAAAGCCAGATGAGTATTGACTTACTCTTCACTTTATCACCATGTGGAAAATAAAAGCTTTGTTTCGCAGCCTGTTAAATAAACTTTACATAGTGAAAGGCTTTAGAGATTACTCACTGCTCAGCACATCATGTTCCCTGTCTGTAAGGCAGACAGGAGTTGAGATGTTCACTTTGTTCTTGCGCTTAGATGTTACATTCATCTGAATAATTTAATCTTAAACAATTTCAAAGTCAATGAGTTCATAATGTCCGAGGTGACCTCGACTCTTCAGAAACTTTCGCTCTTTCTAATGCAAAAAGCAATTTAGAGCAGCCAATCACTAGGGTTACTATCCTGCTTCATAGAGGTAAACTGCTTCTGTTTTAAGTGTTTTCTGTTGGAAGAACTATTAAAGTCAGTTTGACAATAAAGTTCCCACTGAAATCATTTGGATAACAGCTACAGGCACAGAGATTATGTGGTATCAGAATCCCTCATTATGATGAGAAATTGAGGGAATAATTGTTATAATTAGAGTAGCAGTGTACAACAACAATTGTTCTGAGAGTTGACATCTAGAGTTGACATTTAGACATCTTAAAGTTGCTGAAGTTCAGAAACACTGAGCTAAACTAACAACAAGAGCAGGAGAACATTGTAGGTCTCTAAGATCAGTTATATATCTTTTTGCCTGGGGCTGGAAGAGGTACAATGAATCCACTAACAAAACAAATTATGGGAAGCATGGTCTGTCACAAAATGGGATTTACTAGAAAGCAAGCTAATTTCCCATCCCATTGAGATTTTATTTTAGAAGGAAATTAGGCCTAGGGTCCTTTTTTTTGTTTTTTAAAGATGTGCAGGTGTCTTTTGCCAGCAGGTGGCAGCACTTGAAAAGCAAAGCGAGGTTTGGCCATACTAGTATTTATTTTTTAAATTTTTATTATTAAAAATTATCATCATCATTATCATGACTATTATCAAAGTACAATATGTGTACAATGAGATTGGCTGAGCATCCTTTCGTGCATCCTTTCCTCAACTCACAGTGAGGACAGAAGTCCCTAACTCAGTCCCAATCTTATTTGGATTTGAGACCACCAGAAACTACCAAAATTACTACCCAGACTGCTAGATTAAAAAACAACAATTAGAAATAGCAAATCACTTTCAAAACCATCTCCAATATTTACATAAACACATGCATGTTACAAACTTGAGTTGAAGAAGATACTTTTATTTAAATCTGTTTTTTAGCTTTTATGCTTCCAATTTCAGTAGAGTAATTAACTGAAATTCACCAGTGCAATCAGTGAGAGCTTTCAGGCTATAAAAATAGAGGGAGATTATACATCATTTCCTGAAAACATGGACTTTTCCATTCTTTGAGTGAGAACTGCAATTTTCCTATGCTCATGTTTTCAGAAATAGCATCACCCTCATAGAAACCATTAAACATATACTACATATATAAGCATGAGAATTTCACATTCTTTCTTCATAATAATGATGACTTACCAGTTATATAAAAAAAATAAATATCTTGCATCTGTAGACCTTTTAGGCAACTGAATTAACAATTCTGTGCAGATAATCTTTTATATGTTGGGAGGGTGAACTGGCATGTGATTGCTCTTGCAATTTCTTTTTTCTTTTTCCCTGCAAATAATAAGGCAAATCTAGAGATTTACCAGAATGTTATTATCAACCTCATCTTCATTGTCATGCCAAGAAATGACACTTTAAATAATACCCAATTAGCTACTACAGGGTGAGAACCCACCCATTAAACAACCCCAAAGGCTTTTGGGAATAGCCAAAATTGTGACCGTTTTTCCTAAACTCCAGCAGACTTGGTGTTAAGTAAGGGAAGGCTGAGATGTATAAACAGTGATCTCATTTCTGTCTTCTATCACTTATCTCATGGGTGTCAAACTCACAACTTCAAGTTGCTGTCACGTGACATACTACAATGTTTTTCCCCTTCTCAGGGTTGGGGTGGCAGTGGCCTGCACGTGACACATCCAGTCCAGAGGCCGCCAGTTTGACACCCCTGGCCTATCTTATTTGATTTTTTTTCAAATACTTTATGCTTTTCAAAGTATACAAATGATTCAATTTCTCTCACTAATAACCCTTATCCACATACATTACAAAAGGGCCACTGACTTTAATCCACAGAGGAAAAGAAGAAGATCCTCAAAGTATAAGGTGAGACCAGACAGAACTGAATTGTAATGATTATTTACTGTTCCAAAGGACAAATGGAAAGCTAATTGTTCCATCCGGAAAAGACGCACTGTAGACTGGGTTCCAACAAATAACTCTTTATTAGTAAACAGCAAACAGTAACGGAACATTGGCTCAAGCCGCGGCAGCCCTTTATATAGAGGCTTGCCTACCGGCTTGTAGCCAATGAC